>CM045758.1:172336092-172473592 GCA_025200525.1 Camellia lanceoleosa | reverse complement strand
TGCACGTCCATCAATTTGAGGAACATAACTCTGAAATTTGGCATCAGAGGTCACAAGCTGCTTTTGAGAAATTTGATGTGGATAGAGACGGATATATAACTGCAGAAGAACTAAAAATGGTTAGTTTTATGTCCTTCATTACTACAAACCTGACTGATGTTTTTAATTCATTCTGTTACCTTACGGGAAAATGAGACTGGGACTCTGGTGGTTGGCTGTGATATGACAAGCCTGCATTGTGATCCTCAACATTACAAGCTTGAAATGGAGATCTCCATTTCAATGTATTAGGTTTCAATACATAATCAAGATTCAAAATCCACGATTTGTAAATTATCATGTCATTATAAGTCTTAATCTCTCTCTTAGCCGTTTTGGAGTTTAAAATATTAATTTTGTTGGCGCGGCTCTTACTCTGCCATTGATCATGTAGTGGAGATTTTCCTATCCCACCTTAGTGAAGAGGATCCAAATCCAACAAACCTAATTCAATTATTGAAATTCTCTTGGTGATTTTATTTTATTGTTTTCCAATTTTTTTTCCATCTATCTTTAACAAATTTATTATTGAATCACAACTCGCGTATTTGACCTGAACTGTTGGAATAGCTAATCCCTACATGTCCCAGCTCAGATGTTCAGCTATTTCTGACATGTGAAGATAATCTTTCTCAAACCTTAAAATATGTGGCTCCTAATACTACCTTGTTGCCTTTTGCAGCACACTGGCTTAAAAGGCTCCATAGACCCACTTCTAGAGGAGGCCGATATTGACAAAGATGGTAAGATAAGTCTGTCAGAATTCCGTAGGCTTCTAAGAAACGCGAGCATGAGTTCTTCAAGAAACGTTACCAGCCCAGCTGGCCATCGAAACTCTCAGAAAATATAGATCGGAAAAGTTGTTCAAATTTTGAGAGAGAAGCGAAAGGGTAAAGGGAGTTTTAGTTCCTTTTTCAATAACCTTTTGCTCGATGATTGTACACGTGGACATGGCTCTCATCTGCTTGACCTTTTCCAAAATTCTAGTAATAAGGGACATGAATTCTGATAGGCCTCACGAAGGAACGTCGCTCTGAGAGGTGTGCTTGATGTAGTTGTTGCTGACCCTTCTGGGAAAATGGCTAATGGGGTGAAATTGTTGTATTTATTAAAATGTACATCCAATCCTTTGGAGTGTTGCAAATCTTTTTGGTGTTTTTTCGCAAGTGTAATGTACTGTGACATAAATAAAGTTGTTAGTGAAATTTGTTTGTAGTTTGAATTCATTCTTGTTTGTTAATGAAATTTGTTTGTAGTTTGAATTCATTCTTGTTTATTCTATGGGAGATGTTACAATATGCACCATCAAAAATGTGCATATAGTATGTCTTTTATAATTTTTTCACAAAATTTCATAATTTAAATTCAAAATGTCATAACTTTTTCATTATAAAAGTCATAATTTTTTTTTCATTAAATAGTGTCATAACAAAATCTTAAAGAGTCATAACAAAAAATTATAAAATGTCATAACGTTATCATTCTTAATTTTATGGTGTATATCATAAATTTGTTATTTATAATTTTGCTACAAAATATCATAACACACATTATAAATAATGATAATGTTTATTATAAAAAAATCATAATTTTTTTGTAATGTATACCATTTAAAAAGTACACATTGTAAATTTTTTATAGGACGACTATTGAATGGGTATATTGAATGTACTGTGACATAATAAATAATTTGAATTCATAAATTACTATTAAATGGGTATATGGTGACGTGATATATCAATCTGTGATAATTTGTGCTATTGTTGAGTGGGCAGATACTCACATAAGGTATATTTGGCATAAATTTTTTGGACTAAAATAATCACAAAAACATGAAATAAGTTAAAAAATTAATAAGGTAAAATATCATATTCAAATGATAATCATTTTATTTTTCCTGTCACAAAAGTTAAAAAAGTTAAAAAATCGATCCCAAATGAGATTTTTTAATTCTAAATTAAAATAGTCAAAAAATTAAAAAATTAACTCACATTCCAAACGAAGATATAATACTACCATAATTATTACCATACCTCATTCACTTTTAGATGAAGGGTGAGTCTCATGCTCGAGAGAAGGTTCATTTACTTTGTGTTTGATTAGAGAATTTAAAAAGGAATTTGGAAAAATAAAAAATAAAAAATGTGTGTGAAATTAGGTGAAATGTAAAACTCTTCATTATTGGCAAGGGCCTCCTCTAACCTCTCATTGGCAGTGGTGTAGGCTTGCTGGGCTTCGCTAGTCCTTTTCGCTTTCGGCCAAGCTGAACTCCAGTGACACTACCTCACGGCACGCCACTTCTAATTCAGACTTAGCCTGGTTCAGTTTAGCTCTTATGCTTGTTAACTCAAGCAGCCACTTTCGTCTGGTCCACCGTGGCTTGCTCAGCCGTGAACCCTTGCACCACTGCTAATACTTCCATCTTTTTGGCCTGCTTCGCATGTATTAGGCCTTTGGCACAGGCACTTTGTGCCATTTGCCGCCACCGCCCACTTTTTGCCCTTACTACCTCCAACTGCACCTTAAGGGGCTTTACATCCATCCTTACGCTCACTCCCTTGCCCAGTAGAGCGGCCACCAATGTCAGGGACTCCATCTGCGACAAGCAAAAGGCCCTCATCAGCTTAGCCCCCTCAAACTTGGAGACGTCCCTCATGGCTGCATCTTCTATGGTTCCCAACAGGCGCTCTACCACCGTTCCCGCTGTTAAAGTCATATTTGCAAGCTCTTCCCATTCAGCAAGTGATCGACCAACCACTACACTCAGGTGGCGGCATGCTGTTTTAGTCCTCATGGTTGGGCTTACTCCAACATTACCTTCTTAAGCCAGAGAGGGGCGCCTCCTTTCCACTTCCTGCCCTAACAACCCTTATCTTTTTGTTGAAGGGGCCTCCACTACTAGCTCAGTTCTACTCATACCTATTTTCTACTTTGGGGGGCGATTAATAGTTTGTTCTACATTCTCTTCCCCCTCAATTCCCCCAAGTCTACTATTTCTGCCATTTGGTCGCCTCACCTCCTTGATTGCCATCCTGTGCCTTGCCACTCATCTTCTCCATCACGACCCTTACCCCTTTTTGACTTTCTCCCTTCCTTACCCTCCATTGGCATCCTCTTTTTCTTCAAGGCTCACTCTACCTCTGCCTTGTTTATCTTCTTGATAGGATCCCCAGGTGCTTTCAGTGGCACGAATGTTTCCTAATCCTGCTCTTCCAAGCCTTTGGGACACCGGATGAACATCTTCGCAAACGGCTTAGGGGCGGGGCCCAACTCTTTCTCCTTGTACTTCTTCGCCGTCACCAACACTCGCCAATCTTCTGCTTCTTGGTTTTTTCTCATGGCCTCTACCTTTTTAGGAGTAGGATCTCCCTCGACAGGCTTAGGTTCTAATTTCAAGGCAAACAAAGCTGACGGCTTGATTAGGTCATCCCATCTAACTCCTTATTTATCTCTCCATCCGTTCACCCGTCTCACTCTCCTCTCTACCGCCACATCTAACTTTGACTCCAATGACTTGGTGGGGGTCTTCCACATCATTCAGACTTTCTCCCTACCCTTCACCGATACAAAAAACCATTTTGTTCACTAATCCTTAACGGATGAAGATAGCCCTGTCACCAACCCTTTTCCTACCACTACTTGTAGGGTCACCTATGTCTCATGTTGACCTGACGCTTTGTAGTACGAGAAAAAATCGTCCACTAACATCATTTCCCCGTCGGTTGCCTGTGGCCACAAGATCGCACATGCGAACAGGATCTTCTAAGTGTTCGTTATCAATTGGCCTGGAGCCACCTCTAATCGATTCAACATGTCGATGGCTAGTTATAGGAGCGGCAACCTCAAACCCCCACAGAACGCCTCTTTATACAGCGTGAACTCCATCGATCTCACGTTCGACGCCCTCTCAATTGCCGTTGAAAGTCTCAACCCCACATCTACTGGAATCTGGTATTTTTTTGCATATTTCCTCCATATCCTTGGCCATTAAATTAGACCTGTCTGCCTTAGTATACCAATGGTCAGGTGCCACTTGGCTAATCGGTTGGGCGACCGAAATCATCGTCGGCGAAATAGGTCGGGATGGTCGTTCCGCCCTCCTTTCCACCAACATTTCTACTCTGTACTTTTCAGCTAGCGCCATTCTGTCGTCCTCTCTCAATGCATCAGACGCCATGGCTGGAGCTTTGTCTTGTGCCATACTCTTTACGTTTCTATATATCGCTTCAGTTACGGAGGTGAGGAAGTTCGCAATGTGAAAGAGTGGAGAATCAAATGAGATAAAAGAACTAAAGTCTGGAATGTACTGGTTTTTTGCAATAAGGTAAGAAAATCGCACAAGTCCGAATGCCCAGGGTTTGCCTGTGTTCCAAGGATCACGATTAAAATTTGCCAATTTGAAAATCCAAAAACAAGTTAAAACCCCTGCATTTTTCGACATCTCTCACTATATAAACCCCTTCACTTCTTGCAAACGGTGCGAAATCCTTAATTAGGGGCCTAGATAGCCCTACGTGTAAGGCCACGATTCCTCCTCTATCCCACTAATTCTTTTTCTTCTCCCTCGTTTATTCCACTTCATATCATTACACGCATTTCTGCACTTTGAGCCCCGTGCACCATCAAAGCCATCAAGTCTTCTTTAACGGTCGACTCCTTCAACAATCGGCCACCTTGACGGTCAGCCACCTCCACTGTTGGCCACCTTGATGGTCGACCACCATCACGGTTGGCCACCTCCATAGTGGGCCACCCTCATGGTCGACCCCCCCAATAGTCGGCCACCTCGACGGTTGATCATCCCGATGATCGGCCACTTTGACGGTTGCCCACTTTCACGCTCAGCTCTCTCGCTAATCAGTCACCAAAACGACTATCCACCCTTATCCCTCCTCACTCACCCATCCTCTTACTCGCTCGGTCCTATCTTTAACGACTTGGGGGACTGCCGTCAACTTTCTTATTCCATTTGTTGGACTAAAATTGCACTCGGGAATGGGCATAGCCCACATGGCCCAGGACATCCTAATCCATAACTACCTTGGATAGCCAAAACAGGCATTTAGTTACAATCTAGTAGGTGAAACCCAACAACAGGCCCATTGAAGAACCCACATTGGCCTAGATCTTGTGACACTTTGACACCTATTAGGTAGGGAGTTAGCCACGTGGCAGACACAGATCCTGCAGAATTATTGAGCCTAGGCATCAAGCATTAAATGAGACTGTCATGGCATCAAATACAACAAGACCTCTTGCTCCCGGGTATGGTCAAACTACGATGGCCAACAACGAGTAGACCTTAGACTTTTGGCTAATAAAATAGCTTGAATGGACAAGGAAATGATAAAGAAAACATATAAGAAAGCTCGCGAAGAATGTTAATAACAACAAGTAATACCCTCTCTCTTTCTAACTACTTTCTCTATCACTTCCAATCTAACTTGATCGTCGGAGTGTCTGCGGGGAGAAACCTCTCCAGTCTTAGAGCCTTTCTATCGGACCTTTTGCAGGCTTGCATTAAGAAGACGAAGGCCAGTAGACCCATGAAATGCGTGGATCAGTTCAATCCATTCTCCATTGACCAAATTGGATTATCAAAATTAATGGTAAATTTTACAAATTTTAATTATTAATATCTTATATTTTTTCATAAATACTCAATTATTTTTTGAGAGTACAACTAATTTGTAATTTTTCCTTAATTTTTTGGACTAATAATTTTTTTTTACATGAATAAAATCAACGATTTCACATTATTATTACTAAGGTCATTTCTAACATTGTATCAAATTTTTCATCAAATTTAAATTTGATGAAAATGATACTCCAACTGTTTTATCAAACTGATATTAAATGAAGGGAGCAGTATATTTTTTATTAAATCAAGAAGCATTTAACCTTTTATCAAAATTTGCACAACCGGATTTTGGAATGAATTCGATAAAAATTTGCTATTTTATCAAATATTGATAGGACAACCGACAAAATTGATAAAAATTATTGAAGTGCACCATATCAGATGATACGTTTTTATCAAATTTTTATTCAAATTTAATAAAAAATTTGATAAAGTGATGGCGATACTCTAATGCTAGTAATAAAATTTGAGTGTCCCAACAATACCGTTCATGGTCCAACCACTCTTTCTCTCTTCTTGTGCCTTTTTGGTTTGGTTTTTGCGCGCTGTCATGGGTTGATCGGAGAATTTACACTATGTTTAAGAACCTGTGAGAGAAAAGAAGAGAAAATAATTACTAAAATTACAAGAGAAAAGAAAAGAAAGTTACAAGAGAAAAGAAAAGAAAGGATTGGATTGCGATTTCTCTCATTCTTATTTGGATAAGTAATAAATAAAAGAAAAAAAATAATTGTGATTTATGTCTTTCTTGTTTGGTTAGATTTTATAAGAGAAAAGAAAAGAAATTGTTTCATATTATATTACTAAGATAACCTTTTTATATTTTATCAATCATTTTATTTTTTTTATTTTTATTGAAACAAAATTGATATTATAAAAATATAAGAATCTGTTGATTTCTTTTTTCTCATAATCTCTCCACGTTTAGGAAAGATTAAAAATGAGAATTATAAAAAAAATAAATTTCTTTTCGTTTTTCTCAATTTCTCTTAACTTAAATTACCCAAACAAATAAGAGAGATACACGTATCTCTCCATTTGTTTGTTTTTTTCCCCTTCTGATCAATCAATCCAAACATAGTCTTAACGATATCAGAATCTGAGGCGAAAACCAAGGTTAGGTTAATAGTTGTTTTGCGAGGTATCTGCAGAGGGCCAGAGAGAACAACGAACGAAGATCACAAACCACGCATGTAGTAACAACTATATTATCACGAATCAATGAAGATAGTGACTTACAACATTAACGGCCTCAGGCCTCGGGTCTCACAGTTCGGCTCTCTCCTTAAATTACTCGACTCTCTCGATGCCGATATCATCTGTTTTCAGGTCCCTTCATTCTCTCTCTCTCTCTATATATATATGTGTGTGTGTGTTGTTTGTGGCTTTGAATCTGTATTGATAATTCGTTTTATTTTTTATTTTATTTTAAAGGAGACGAAGTTATCGAGGAAGGATTTAACGGCGGATTTGATCATCGCCGAAGGCTACGAGTGCTTCTTTTCCTGCACGCGCACGTCTGATAAAGGACGCATCTGCTACTCCGGTAAGGTGTTTGTGTAAATGCCTCAATGGCTCTGTGTGTGTGTGTGTGTGAGAAATCAATAGGCTATGTAATATATTGTGGTCCTTACTTTTATACTCAGAGTTACCTACGTTATTGCATTTCACTTTGCTGCGGGTGTTTTGGCATTAAGGCTGAGTAATCAATAGAATGAGTGAGATCCCGAATCCGCATTCAATGAAAAATGATGCATCGTGACTGATACTAACCCAGGTTAAGATGGTGTGTGAACAACTATTTGGAGAGTCATTTGTGATTTGTTATTTAGTGGATTCCTTGTCCCCTATTTTTCTTTTGTATTTCTCTACTTATTCCCTTTTCATAATATTTCTTTGTTGCCAATAAACAAAAATCACTTATTTATTTATTTTCATTTAAGTTTTCCATGGCCAAATGATAAGTATATTCATCTTTAATCTCACACATTGAGTTTTGAATCACTGAACCCTTTTGACATAGCATCTCAGCAACCACTTCATACCATTGGGCCAATAAGTAATTGGTAAAACGGCTTGGGGTTCATCCAATGCAAGAAGCTAATTTTTTCTTGTTAGGTTTTTGACACCAAACATTGGTATATGAATGGAAGTTTTTGATTACTGATGTGTTTATCGTAGGGACTATCTTTTGTATGTATAAAAAAAATAATAAATTTTTAATTTTAACACAGGTGTTGCAACATTTTGTCGAGTAAAGTCGGCATTTTCGAGCAATGAAGTGGCTTTGCCAGTCGCAGCCGAGGAAGGCTTTACTGGGGTGCTGGAACGTTCAAAAGGGTCAAGAAGTGGAGAAGATGAAAGACCTGGAAAAGCAGAGGGCCTTGAGGAATTCACAAAGGAGGAGCTTCTTAAGGTTGACGGTGAGGGGCGATGCATCATAACAGACCATGGCCATTTTGGTGAGTTTGACATACTGTTCAATGTGTTCATTAATGAAACAAAAGTGGATGAACCTCAAAATAATCATGTTCTTTGCTAGGAATCTCATTTCTGCCCTGAGTTCAGCTTTCATTAGTATTAACTATAGTCTACAATCAATGTGTTATATTTTTGCATATTGTATTCCTTTTCATTTAATTAATTCATCCGAAGGGCATTGTTTGCTTCAAAAATTATTTTCTTCCAAATTTCCATACAGTTTTACATAGGGACTAACATTGGGAGTCTGACAGTGCTTTTCAATATCTATGGGCCTCGAGCAGAAAGTGATGATACAGAGAGGATCCAGTTTAAGCTCACCTTTTTTACGATCTTACAGGTATCCCATTTATGTTCCTTATTTGATTAGATAGTTTGGTGTAAAACATTATTGTGAATTATGATTTTTCCTATACATATATGCATGGAGGACTGAGTTACATTTTGTGCATTGTGTAAACATTTTCTTGTCCAGCTATGCAGCAAATGACAATAGGAAAGGCAGACAATACCTTTAGGGTCAATCCTTTTTTTTTTTTTTTCAATTTCACACAAGTCACATAATTTATCTTAGAAACACTAAAATCTCAGTTCTTTAGGGTAAACAAAATGTTATTTGGGGATGTTGGTTGTCCACACCTGCACCTTGGGTGCTGCTTTCTACCCATTTTGTGATTGGATCATCTCAATTCCTGAGAATATATCTTGGTTAGGTAAGAAGGACAGTTTCTAAATTTCCAAAAATTTCCATTTAGAATTAAGGTGGAGACAGTGAAAATGTCTGATGGTGGATATCAAGGGTTGCTTGCAGCTCAACTCAACGCTGGATAATTGTGGTTGTACTAGTAATTCTGGAAGTCTAGTTATCATACTTTTTTAGGTTCTTACTTGTCTCTTTTGCAGCATCAAATAAGGAAACTATGTAGAATTATAATATTCACCAAGCAGTTTGCTTCATGTTGTTGGGTAACTTTGGTTGATATTAGTGAACTTTGCTGTAGAAAAGATGGGAGTTTCTCCTGCATCAAGGAAGAAGGATATTTGTTGTTGGAGATCTCAACATTGCTCCTGCTGCTATAGATAGTTGTAATCCAAGACCGGACTTTGACAAGAACAAGTGAGCTGCTGACAATTTTCTTAAAGAGTGATTGTTAAATTAGCACATATACTCATGTGTGGAGGGCACATAAGTGATGTTCCTTCTCCCTCTACCTTTGATCTTAAATGTTGTTTTACTTGCCAAAGTCAATTTTAAAGTTTAATGTATTATTGTGAACTGGCTTGTAGGTTCAGGAGATGGTTTAAATCCATACTAGTGGAAAACGGCAATTTCTTTGATGTTTTTAGAGCAAAACATCCTGAGAGGTTATGCATCATGCTTGATTTGTTAGATATGTTAATTGATAAAAAAAGATCATGAGTTCTGTACATTGTGCAGTTTTTAGTTTGAATTTGACTGAATTTTGTTTCAATTTTGTTGAATGAAACCTCACATTAATTAATTGTAATGCACATTGTTGTTAATTGGGGATTCCAGTCTTTCTTTGTTTTTCTTTTGTTTTTCTGTTCTTATTGGTACTTCCATGATATACCAATTATTTTTCCTTTCAACCTAATGATCTTCTCAAATTAATTTGTTCAGTCATATATGCTTTATGCTTTGAGATTTACTATATTTGCCTTAATTTTGCATATCCTTTATTCTACAGGAGAGAAGCATACACTCACTGGTCACAGACCACTGGGGCTGAAGAATTCAATTATGGAGCTAGGATAGACCATATTCTCAGTGCTGGATCATGTTTACATGACGATGATGGCCAGAAAGGTCATAATTTTTTGAATTGCCATGTGAAAGACTGTGACATAATGATGCAGTTTAAACGATGGAGGCCTGGAAGTTCACCTAGGTAAAAGTTAGAGCTCTGTATTTAAATAAAGTAATTCAATATAATGGCAGTACTGAGTGATTGGAATAATATGTTGACCAAATCTCTCTCTCTCTCTCTCTCTCTCTCTCTCTCCATGTGCATTTACCCCTATGTATGTTTCCCCCATTGGCATATATTATACTTTTATGCATGTATTTTCTTGTCTTCTGTGTCATCTGGTCTTTGCTGTTCCCCCATGGTATCCATGTTATGACATGGTGAGGGTGTGGACATTTGTTCAACGCACGGAACCAGATCCTGTTTTGATGGAAGAAGAAGATGAAGCTCAGTATTCAGATGCCATAGAAGAGAAGATTTTTTCACTGATCATGCAGGGAGCAGATTAAAATCCCCTTTTCTTACTGCATCCCATGTAATTTCAATTATATTGCTCAAGAACATTAACACCATATGTTATGTTATTTTACAAAACTTCAAGGTGCATCGAATCCATGCACCATCTCCAACTTTGGCACAATACCAGCACCTGATAAATGTAAATTTGTCCCACCTCAACTCTTTCACTGAATTGTTTATTATTGCTATTTTTAGACGGAAGAGGTTTGAGGCATCAAGCCTTATGTGTCTTCAATTGAAAGTAATTAAGATTAGGTACAGTTGACTATAAGGTTTCTACTTAAGTTATATGATTATAAATGTAGCATCTCTCTTGGCATGTGCATAGCTTGCACATCCGAAGCTTGAATCCTCTAGGTCTGAGATGCACACACTTTTTACCATGCAAGGGCGTCATTCTTATGCTTTTTATTTTGCATGTTCAAACCAAATATATATTGTATTCAGTCTCAGCACGTGAATCTGTTTGCACTCTTAACTCAACATTGTGCTTCCTCATTCATTATTATTAATATTATTGTTTATAATTAACATTTTTTTTTGGCTTTTATGTGTAATTCTGGGGAAAGGGTTTGGGGGTGATATTATGTATAGAAGGGGGGACACTTATAGTTTAACCAGACTGAACAAACTATTGATAATTTTCTTCTATTCTGGGAATTGTTAGAACTGCTTTTCATCCTAGGTCATTTAGGGATTATTGAGTGGATTGAACCCTATGGTTTACGTATTTGATATATATGTGTTTTGTTTGGTGGGTACCTGGTTGTGATGAGTGCGTGCTAAATGCACAAATGACAAACTTGACTGAAGTATTCAGAAGTAAAATTTTGCGGGTTTTCTCCAGTTCTCTCTGTCAAGTGATAATGGATTTGCATCCATGCTAACAATCAGACACAAAATCCTGTCCTTTTGTACTTCTCTATATGAAAGGAGAGGATGTAATTTCACTTGCTGCTCTGTCCGCAGGTGGAAAGGAGGGAGAAACATCAAATTGGAAGGTTCTGATCATGTTCCTGTATATATGAGTTTGGTGGAAATCCCAGATATTCCGCAGCATAGTACTCCCTCTTTGTCTGCTAGATATGCTCCAGAAGTTCGTGGGTTCCAGCAGACTATTGGTGCGAGAAGATTATTTATCCTTTCTAAAGATAATATACTTGTCTATAGCATCTGTAGATTCCACACACACACACACACACAAAATATGCTGACTTGCATATCAAAATGTCTCCCTTTAGATTTAGCAGTGGCATGTACTTGCACATCATTAAATTGATGGAAGCAAGTATTTGGTTGAAACTTATATCTCACATCTATCTATTGCTTTTCTGATGGGCTAAAAGGTTTTTAATATTTGACATAATGAATTGATTGATGGTAGACAATTTGTTGAATATACAAGTCACCTGCTGTTTTTCCCTTAACGGAAATAAATTTTATAATTTTCTTCCAAATTTGTAAATTTATGTCATCATGAATAATGATGGAGTATCAAAAGTTACACATGACAAGATTATACTGGTGAAAAATTATATAGAAAGATCAGTAGTTAGAATAATTGATAATAAATTTTTAAGTTTGTGGAATAATTCATATAAGTGAAGAATTAGTTGGCATGAAGTGTTGACTATTTGATTCCAAAAATCAGACAACCTGCTATGGCATGGAGAACTACACATAGAGTTTTCTCATATGGAGGTAATTTGGGTGATCTGATCTCACTGTCAGAGCACAGTTGCAAAGTTGCCACATGTTACCAATGTTAAAAGATTTATCAAATGATGTTTTGCATTAGTTATGTTTTCTTGCTCATAAATGTGATATGGTGTCTTAGACTAGTGGAAAAAATAAAAAGAAAAAACCAAACCCAAACAAAAACCCATTCCATATTTTTATATTTTATATTTTTTTACTTTGCAAGTCTTGGATTATAAGGTTGTACTTGGATCATGGATTTGGGTGGAGATTTGGAACAGGTGAGAGAAATGGAAAAAAAAGAAGCGTTTATTTCATTCACATTTCCCTCGTCTTGTCATTTCCCTTTCCAAATTTCATTCAAACATAGCCTAAGAGTGCTAAAAATTATTCCATTATGTTTCCCTTGTGATTGAACTGTCCTACTCGCTCTATTAAGTTTACCAAACTAATAGCCTTTTGCAGTGTCAGTGTTGATGAAAAGACAAGTACTGGAGCAAGTTAAGACGGATGAAGTGTCAAATTCATTTTCACTGGAAAATATTACAGTTGGGAGTTGCATTGAGAGTGTGAAAAGATCATCTTATGACTGCAGTGTACCTGGCTCACCCTTACAAGGAAGTTTTCATTCTTCAAGCCTTGAACCTAAAGCTATCATTCAAAGAACAGATGATCTCCCTGGAGGTTCTTCTAATGAGACTGCTCATGCTAAGATGACTGCATTTGGAAGTGGCCTTGTTAACTCAATACCTGGCACAGAAATCAGGAAAAAAGCAAGACAAAGTCAATGGTCACAACTCTCACTGAAATCATTTTTTCAGAAAAGTTCGACATCTGGAGTTGGTAATGACAACAACTCTCCGGATGTCTCGAAGTCTGATCAGTCATTGAATGAAACTTTCATTGGTGATCAAGAAAGCAATAGTCCTGAGCAGTCTCAGTTGAACGATTGTGCAACTACTCAGGATCAAGGTAACCCAAATGCCTGTTGCTCTGCAGAGGTGGAGAAGAGTAATGTTGCTTTACTAGAGTGGCAAAGGATTCGACAACTCATGCAGAGCAGCGTACCCCTTTGCAAAGGCCACCATGAACCATGTGTTTCTCGGGTTGTGAAGAAAGCAGGCCCTAGTCTTGGCCGCAGATTTTATGTCTGTGCTCGTGCTGAGGTATTTTGTGCCCACATTCAATTTAGTTCAGCAATCTGTTTGTATATCCTCCGTGTTACTCATTATATGGTCAAGTTAATTTTGTGAGACTGCCAATTCTTTGGAGAGTTGAGATATTTTTTTGATATTAGTTCGGTGCTGGAATGCGAGCATATCACTCTAGAGGTTCCAGACTCATATGACTTGTAAACTTAAGTAGAAAGAAGTTTTGCTGAAGCCTTTTGGTATATGTTGATTATTTTGTTAGTAAATTTAATCTGATACAGTTGATTAGTCGATATGTTCCATCCATCTTAACTTCTTTGTTGTAGTTTCATGGATACTTTATGATAACACTTGTTTAGCACTGCTTTGTGAGGTGCGAAGAGCCTCCAGAAATTTCCCTCATTTCTATTCAAATTATTATAAAAACAGGAATTTATACTTCCTATTTATTATGCATAATTTGCTTTTCTTTTAGTTTACACGTTTCAAGAATCTGTTTAAGAAACTAGCCCATTTTTTAGTTCTAGATCTTTAGACAGGTTGCATTAGTCTTTGCATGTGAACAACGCACCGGGAGATGGCGTGGAATTTACAAACTGATCAGAATCGTTTCTTTGCTGATCTTTTTACAGGGCCCTGCATCTAACCCTGAATCAAATTGCGGCTATTTTAAGTGGGCTGCTTCTAAACCCAAGGGCCAAAGATGACGGAAATTGCTGATAAGTGATTAGCATTTCTAGTCAGGGCTGAGGTTTTTTCTATATGATGTCAAGCCATCCATTTGCTGCATTTCTGAGTGTAAATCTCTGCTTTTTTGCAGTCTCGAAGTTCAATGCTTTGTAAAGTATGTAGCTTTCCTTTGAAGCTTAATCACTATCAGTTTCTTCAACAAATGTTTCCTGCTTTTTGTTTGCTCTCCAGCAGTGGTTGCATTGCATCGGTAGAGAAAGTTGGGCATTAGCCAGCAACATCATCGTAGTTTCAGGATCATGAATGTTGCCTTGTTTCTTTAGTTTTTTAGTTTTATTTTTTTTGCCAAGCAATGTAATTTATGTTTCCCTTGACCTTAAAATTAGCTTGTCATGTCCCTTGAGTCTTACTGATTAAGAAAATGGGTAATGCACCAAAATCCCAAAGTAAGAACTTGTGCACCATTTAGTCCTGTGTATTTTCTTATAGATTGAAAAGTCCCGTTTTATTTGAAATTATATTTTTGCACGTGATGTTAGAGAGTGATATGTGTAATACGTGGGTAATTTAGGGATTGGAAAATGCTACAATTACACTACTACCCAAAAACCTTACTGTAGCCTGTTTTAGTTTTACATCAGTTACGATGTTCACGGAAGAGATGAGTATGGAAAATAGTATATTCGCAATGTTAATGCACGGAAATGGTGCTTCTGTGATGTTGCTGGATTTGGTAATGTTAACTCGTCTTTATGTGTTTCTAATTTGGTATTTGGGACAGCGAAACCCTAGGAATATGAATCGTGTTTTGATGTAAGCGATTTGGTTGACGTTGGCGACGGGTTTCCGGCGACTGTAGTTCTTCAGTGTTTGAAAGGCAGCGTTGGATTTGTTCTGTAATGGCATCAAGTATGGGGTTTGTTTGATTTACAAGGCAAAATTGTTTCACAATATGTGTTTGTCTGTGTGGGTTTTATTATTATTATTATTTTTTTTTTGATTTTTTGGGGTAAATGATATCTGTGCTGATGTTGTTTGTATTGGTAAGCATGTATGTTTGCATATATTTTTGGAGTGGATAATGTTTGATTGCAGCATGATGTTGGTGGGGGTAGGCTGCAATGTTGGGTTGAATTTGGGTGGGGTAGTCGGCGATGATGACAGGGTTTGAGTTTAGGTGTGCAGTAATCTATACAAAGGGGTGAATGATGGTGTAACGGGGGTAGTGTTGTGTAAAATATGTTGGAGTGTGGCGTGAACAGTTTATAGTGGTTATGTGTTGAGGGGTTCAGAAAATTTTTGTGTTGCATTAACAATGTGTGGTGTGTCCCTGTTATTTTTTTTTATTATTTTTAAATTTTTTTTTTTTAATATGTGTATGTTAGTGTTCAATCACAATGTGATAAAGGTCTAAGGGTAAGTAATGGGTGAGATATTGGTAATAGGAAGTATGTTGGTAATTAGTTGTTGATTGGTGTGCTTTGGGGTTGATGTTAATGCTAATGTTAATGATATATGTGCTGATATTGTGGCTTTCATATTTATTGTGTTGGATTTGATTTTATTGAAATGTAATAGAAGATAATTGTGTTGGCTCGTGTGTGTTTTGCAACTACTGTGGTGTTTATGTATGCTTCGTCGTCTGGCAGTATGTACATGGACATGATATTGATGCCACAATGGATGGCCTTCCGCCGTCTGTGTTCCGCGCGACGATGGTGAAGATGTTCTTGAATGACCCAGGAAGAGGGCTGCATGCGAGGGCAACGTAACCATTATGTGTTTCTGAAACGTTAGCGCACACAGTTATGATGCTTCGTAGTAATTATAGTTTTGGTTTTGGCATCGTTTCGAAACTGGTATGGGGTGTGTTTTTAATGGGATGTTAGTTTTGAAAAGTGGTTTAATTAGTGCTGTGTTTATTCTGGTAGGTGGCGTATTGATAAGTGAACGTTTGCTCGTTTGTGAAATTACTAATAAAATATTTGTTTTGGTTAATGGACATATGCGATTTTGTATTTTGTGATTGCGGATTTGTGATGTTTATTGGGTATTTTGTGATTGCGGATTTGTGATGTTTATCGGGTTGAATGCGCATAATGTGTGGCATGATATATGTGTTGGAAATTGTTAGAACAGGTCTGCGAGGATGTCAAGCACCTGCGATCACATTTGACGACTAAAAATTCGTAGTATGACTGTAATGGTAATGTAACCTTATTTTCTGAATGTGAAAAGAACCTTGAGACGGGACATTGGTATTTTGTATGACATTGATGGAGTATTATGCATAGTCAGTTTGGCGTTAATGTTGGCATTCATATTTTTGTAAAGTATACGGGGCAGAAGTTGATTATTAAAATTATGATTACCATTCTGCGTAGGTATATGGGAATTTAATGCCGCATGGTTTTGTGAAACATAGGTTGATTCAAGAATATAATTGTATGTATAGAGCATGTTATGCATGTGATATTTGTGACATGAATCGGATGTCAAATAGGTTAATAACCTCAGGCACCTAAACCCAGCAATCTGTTTAAGTTAAGATGATAGAACAAATTGTCGTACAGAAATGTCAAGCTTCTTCAAAAAAATATGAACAACCAAATCATATGCGGAAACACACATACACAACATGCATGTCGCAATTGTGAACGTCACAAATGGTCAATTCCGAACAAACAATCCCACTAGCACTCCCCTCCCCCCGGGCTTAACATCACGCTTTTGAACAAGAACATCAATATGGTCAATTCCGAAAGATTTAGCAAGCAACAACATCATCATCGCACCCAACCTTGAACTTATTATAACCAGGTATGGCAATCAACAAAAACACCAACCCGGGTGCCAACCCATCAAACTTCCTGTATATCCCATCAACCAACTGCGTGAATGTTAACGTTTCATCCAGTCGAACAACAGCATTCGTGTTCCCATAAGTACACCACAACAACATAGCAGCCTCCATACCTGTAAAATCAACAACAAACTTAAACATGGCCGAAATGGAAACATCCACCACCAGGAAAAAGCTTAGTAACTCCCATTACCGAATTGACATCATCCCCCACCACAAAGCAAAAACAAAAAAAAAAAACCAGTGCATATACACAAAAAAAAAAAAAAAAAAAACGTAACATCACCTCCCACAAACACACAAAAAAAGACCCCCATAAACGAAGAGAATACCTTGACATACAACCACACAATGCAATACCGACACCAGAAAATCAATGCATCACCAACGACCACCCATTAACGCACAACTCATTCCACAGTCTACATAAACCCCAACATCAGCAATACCAAATAAAAATGTTAAAAATTGCCTTCTACATTGAACCCACAACATCAATTAAGGATATTCTCCCAAATCGGCTCACAACAATACGAAATGGAAATGTCAAAACTTACCTTCCACATTGATACCCAAACATCACTTAACAAAATCTCCTAAAATCTGCCACAACGAGTAAAAAAGTAAACTCCATTCACACCTTACCAATTTAAAATATTCCTTACCAACAAAATAGGACCAAATGGTGCATTAGAAAAAATAAAGGACTAAAAGGAGCAACATTCCATAATTTGGGATTTACTAATAATTTTTCCTAAGAAAATGTGATCATCTTTTTTAATATGGTTCAATCTAATGCCATATTGTTAGCCATGTTTCCCATAAACACTGCATTCAGGCACCAACCTCGGGTAACCGTATTGTAAACTCGTGAGAGTATGTTTTGAATTTATTGTAATCATCCAAACCCTATAATATGAATGGTTTTGATCAGTAAAATATGGTCAGAACAAATCTCACGGGGTGTGACAACACGGGTGTTATAACAACACCCACCCCGAATCTACTATTAACCTAAATATGAGAGTTGTATGCAGTTTGGTTTGGGTTAGGGAAAAATTTAACATTGAATTGAAATTTTAATTTTGTTAGTTGACCAATCTAAACTGAGTGCATACTACAGTTCAATTTTATTAGTTTTTTTAGTTTAATGTAAATGAGAGATTTTCAAGAGGTTTTCAAGGGTCCTGTAAAATTCTATAGAATTTCACATCTTGAATAAATGAAGATAGGTTGTGAAAATGTTTTGTAAATGTCTCTTTTCCTAATTTTTATGACAAAAATATACCGTGTCATTTTTTTATATACTAAAAAATTTAGTATATAAAAAGGGGGGTAAATTACATTTTGACCCTTTTATGTTTAGCCATTTTCTTACTTTGGCTCTTTATTTATTTATTTATTTTTTCTTCTTCACATTTTGATCTTTCATGTTTCAAAATTTTATAATTTACTTTTAAACCTAACTTTTGTTTAAAATTAGAGAAACAATGATTTATATTTCTATGCAATGAAAATACCCTATGACCATGCAAAATTATTCATCTACTATCTACAATTAATGTAGATGTAGATTCTATATAATAGAAAAAGGAAAAATAAATAAATAAAACATTCTTTACTTTCATATGTCAAATTTAAAATGGTAGGGAAAAATATGTTGCCAAGGATAATGAGAATTTGATTGGAGTATTTAAAGTAGTCAAATATTATTATTTTAGGTTATACTACCTAAGAAATCACATCTTATACTATTAGGCTTGTTTTGATTATTTCCCTCATTAATCCGATTGTAAAAAATAATTATTTATTTTTATCTCAATTAAACATAATACAATAATAGTTACTTATTTTATCTAATTTTATTTTATGATATAACTTCCCTCTTATGACCCTTTAATCATATCATATCATATCATATATATATTATCAAAAGTAATATTTTTCTTATACTTGAGTGACATGACATATTATAAGAGGTTTTTTTTTTATATATATATATATATATAAAAGAGTCACGTACTTTTTTAATTACATATAGAGTTTTACACAAATTCAAACCTGATTTAAATTATATCAACTTTACCTATTTTATATGGACTTTATTTGACAAATATTTTTTTTCCATATATTTTTCACGGTAAATTGAGATAATCCACAAACCTAATATCAATTTTGCGTTTCATGTTTTTCTTCTTAATTTTTTCAAGAGTATTAGGATTTTTTTTAATGCTAAATTACCTCTTTTTATTTATTTATTTATTATTTTCTCATGCATTATTTTATATCCAATACCAATTCTATATTATGGATTTGTCGTTTAAATTTTATAGTGATTCTATATATGAAATTATATTTTATTTCCTACATTATTATATATAATCACAACTAACAAGAGGAAAAACCTGCACAATAATTATACTGTTGATAAACTTTTAAAATTTAGATTTACTATTTGAATTATTTTTTCAATTATTAAATAGTAATTTTTTTATATTTTGATATCATATTACAGATAATTAATCACTTCATACACTGAGATGTATCTATTATTTTCACACACTGAAATGTATCTATCATTTGGATATTTTTTTTTTTTTTTGGCTTTAGATGTTGTTATGTGATTCATTTTTAGTTAGTGGTTGTTGAATTTTTTTTATATAATTGATATTTTCATTTAATTAAAAGTGTTTATTTTACAATCTTATAATGTAATATATATATATATACATATAAAATCACTATATGATAATCCAACTACAACATATTTATATTTAATTTTTTTTTAATAAATTTTATATAATTTCTATTTCTACATGTTTTTATTTTCCAAATGAATATAAAAAAAATTAAATAATTAGAATTAACTTTAATTTTATATTACTAATTCTTCTCTTAATTTAACTATTATTTTTAATATCAAAATGAGTACTTATTTTATTATTTTATAATTCAATATATATCATACAAAATTATTATATGATAATTACACTTTTATAATACAATAAAATTAAAATTATCAAAATACACAAATAATTTAACTAAAATTAATATCTATAAGTATTCAAATAATAATTTTATAGAACGATAACGCTAATATTAAATTTCTACATATTTTTATTTTCCAAATGAATATAAAAAAAATTAAATAATTAGAATTACTTTTAATTTTATATTACTAATTCTTCTTTTAATTTAACTATTATTTTTAATATCAAAATGAGCACATATTTTATTATTTTATAATTTAATATATATCATACAAAATTATTATATGATAATTACACTTTTATAATACGATAGAATTAAAATTACTAAAATACACAAATAATTTAAGAAAAATTAATATATATATATATAAGTATTTAAGTAATAATTTTATAAAACGATAACGCTAATATTATCAAAATAAATAATTAAAATTACAATTTAATTTTAATTTTAATTTTAAACTAAAATTAATTTTGATGATGATTAAGATATTTGAAGGCAAACACAAAGTAGAAGAGAGACAGATTAAGTAGAATTAACAAGACAGTAAGCAACAGATAGCAACATAACTTGGCTTTGATACCAAAAGGAGGCGGAAGCAGAGAAGAAGAAGATACACCAAACAGAATGATAAATCAAACAGAATAAAATGCACACAAAATATTTTAATAAAACTTAAAAATTAAATAAATAACTTACAATTGATTAATAGAAGTAACACTGGGTTGCTTCAAAATACATGATCAGAAAATAGGTTTGACTTTCAGAGATAAATGGGTTCTCACTCAAAGTTTCGAACTTCTTTTTCTCCTTTTCTAACCTCTGAGTACAAATGACTAAGTTATTACAATATATAGGAAGATTAATCGAACTATGCAGCATGTGACTTGGAGTTGATCATGAGCATTTGGCGGACAAGGACTAAAAGCAATTTGTCTGAAGCTTCGGTTGATTTGAAAGTTGAAGTAGCTTTTACCAGATGGATTGAGTGATGAATCAGTAAAAGTGAACAGTAACTTTTTACTATTCATTACTTTCGGTGGCAACATGTGATTAAAGGGGTCAATATAAATACAAATTGGTAGCTTTTCTCAAAAGAGTATTGATTAAAGCTAATTTGTATCTATATGGAATCCAATGTAGAGCTGACTAGGCATATGGATCCTGAGCATCTTGAAACTTCGGGTCCATATGGATTTTAGTAGTTGATCCTTGAAGAGTTTGAGCTATGCGAACTTTCTTACGAATTCATTATCCGAATCTGATTGGGCTTGGGCTTGATTAACCAGTAGACGAGCCATTTTGAGCAGCTCATCTTTGGATGACTTAGACTTGGATTTATCCTGGGCCTTGACTTTGGGTTGAGCCTGAGATGCAGAAGCTTTAGCCTTAAACTTTGCTTTAGTAGTTTTGGGCTCGGCTTTATCCTTTGATTTAATCTTTGACTTGGGCTTGGAAGAACTTGAAGATGGGCTTCCAAGGTTGACTGTAAGAAGTTGGCTTCCTTGGGTGATTGAAGCAGTTGGGTTCTGCTGAGCTTTAACCATGGCAGGTGTAGGAGCATGAATGTTAATTGGGAATTCAGTTTGAACAATTTCAACAATCTTTGGAAATTTTGTAATTATCCACCATTTAACGAATGTATCCTTTGGACAACATCATCAGAAATAGTGCCATTTAAATATCCAAGGGACTTAGTATTTAGATATAAAAATAAGCAATTTAGGAAATTTCGTTTGTTGTAGAGTGAGGGAGAAAACAGTTGAAAAATAGTTAACCTGTTCCAACGCAATTTCTGGGTAGATATGCGAGATGGCACCATAAGGAGTCCACCATCGCAGAAACCAAGTAAGTAATTCAGATTTGAACTTTTGATCAAATTGGATGAATCATGAGTGACCAAAAGATTCATTTTGATATAAAAATATTTTGAACCAAGCATCAATATAGTCATAATAACTATACTGAAGAGAGTGATTAGGTAATCATGAAGTTGATAAGGAGAACCCCATTCAACTAGGGAAACAATATTGTGAATATAGAGGGAATGGTAAACAACTTTACTAGTGTAAATTTGATCATAAATTGGTTTAATCACAATGGATTGATGGTGAAACAGGATGTCTTTATAGAAGGTAATTGTTTTTTCTGGATGACAAAATGTCATCCAGGAGGAAAATATGATTTAACCAGATCATTAAAAAATTGACTTTTAGGGTTACTAGGTTCTTTGAAAAACATATTAGTAGTGGTGGATTTGACATAATCAGATCGGGCCGATTTAATAGGATTAGGAGGGTATGGAGTGACTGCTTGGCTGGATGAAGCAAAAGGATCAGTAGCCAAAGCAGATGTGTAACTGGGTTTAGGAATGTTACCAAGAACTTGGTAATGGTTAATCATTTCAATAGGATGGTATTGGGTTACTAATTCCAATGAAGGTGAAACAAAAGGTTGACTAGATGGGACCAAGGCTTTGGAAGGAGGCCTGGGGCGAGACATCTGTTGAATAGAAATAAAGATTAGCAACAAAACTTAACAACCACTAAAGAGATCTAAGTAAGCTTGATGATAATCCAAACAGTTGTAATAATCAGCAAGTAAATGGCGACGAGCTTGAATTTGGTGATAGTTAATATACTGAGCACGTTTAGTAGTTGTTCTGGCTAATTTAGGCGAGCAATGCGGTAAGCAGTTTGGTGAATTAGATCACGGTAATGGGTAATTTGGGTTTTATGGTAAGCAATAAATGGAGTGGTCATCTCTCAATCCTACCCCCCTGTAAAAATTCTCGAGTAAGAAAATCAGGAATAGAATTTTGACAACCAGGTATATATGTAATATCAAAATCAAAAATACTTAATATAGATTGTCATTGGGCAAAAATTTGCTTACTAGCAAAATTTTGAACATCTTTTTTCAAAACATATTTAGATTTGTGATCAACATGAAGTAAAAACTTTTGATTTAAAGTATCATCTTGAAATTTCCTAATACATAAAACAGTAGATAAGGTTTCTTTTTTAATAGTTCTATAATTTAATTTTGCTTTATTCCAGACACCAGAAGGATAACGAACAATTTGTTCAGATGACTAAGGAGTGACTTTCTGAAGAAGAATGCCACTATAACCAATATCAGAAGCATCAGTTTGAATAATTTTGAATGAATTTTCGAGGGATACCAAGACAAGGAAGAGACTTGACATATTGATTGACTTGTTTTACAATTGCAGTATGAGTCAAAGATGAATGAGGAGGATTATCCTTTAAGGGATCAAACAAAGGTTGACAAGTTTTCCTAAGGTCTTTGTAAAATTGACAATGTAATTTAGGGAACCTAAGAACCGTTGTAACTGGTTTTTATCCAAAATTTGATCAGGAAACTTAGATGCAAACTCAATAGAACGACTAATAGGTAATATAGTATTTTGGTGACTATCATATCCTAAAAAACGGACTTTAGTTTGAAATAATTTAATCTGAGGAGTAGAAATGACGAGATCATGACTTTTAATAGTATAAAAGAAAGCAGTTAAATGTTTCCAATGTTCAGGAATAGATTTCGAAAAAATAAGAATGTTGTCAATGTAAACAATAGAAGCATGACTAAATGGGTTAAATATATTATTCATTATATTTTAAAATTCACTAGGAGCATTTTTTAATCCAAATGACATTACATTCCATTCATAGTAACCAAAATGTGTAGTAAAAGCAGTTTTATATCTATCTTTAGGATGAATTTGTATTTGCTAAAAACCACTTTTTAAATCAAATTTACTAAAAATAACAGCTTGACTAAGTCTTTTAATCAAATCTTTTTTATTAGGGATTGGGTATCAAATTCTTTCAAAAAATTTATTTAATGGTTTATAATTAATAACTAAGCGAGGGACACCTCGTTCAAATTCAACATTTTTATTAACATAAAAACCAGGACAAGACCATGGTGATTTACTTGGACTAATTATTCGGTTGTTTAATAACTCATTGATTTCTTTTTTACACATTTCAAGTAATTCACAATTCATTTGAATAGGACGAGATTTAGTAGGAATTTGTCTTTCATTAAAATTTTTAATATAAGGTAAGGTGACTACAAGTTTTTTCCTATGCCAAAAGCGATGGGTAAAGTAGAACAAACAGTTGTTTCTAATTTTAATTTAAATTCTTCAATTTGAGATATAATAATAGGATTAGTTAACTGTTAATCAATTCTTTTATAATTGACTTTTTCTTTGAGATATCTTAATTGTCTAGTTAATAGATTGATAGTTTGAGAAATAAAACAATCTTTTAATTGATTTAGTTCTAAAACTTAAGGAGGAGATAAGAATTGAAAAGTAACTGTTTGACCAAAAGTTTGAGTTGTTATTCCTTCACTAGAAGTAGTAAATGGACAAAGTAAAAATATAAATGGTGTGCCGAGAATAATTTTATCAGTCATGTTTTTAACTAAAACAAATGAGGTTTTAAAACAAACATTATTTTGACAGATATGAGCTTTGGGTAGTTTATATTTAATATGCATTTTACTACCATTAGTAGAAGTTAATTTTTCATGGCATTTCTCATAATATTTAGTAGGGAGTAATCCTTCTTGAATACAATTAAAATCAGCACCGGTATCAATTAAAGCAATAAGATTTAATTCAAAATTATCAATTACAAGTTTAACTTTTGAATACCATTTTCGAATATGAATTTTATTGATAAGATTTAATCGGTCATCTTCAAGATTAGAATGGTGAGATCGGTTATCAAATAAGAGATTCTCAGGATTAGTATGTTCAGAATCATGTTCAGATTCATTAGGAGATTCAACATTATTGTCTTGAAAATTATCTAAACTTTTATGAAGTTTTAATGTAATAATACATCTTCTAGAGCTTTGTTTTTATTTTGTAAATCTTTAATAGCTTGTTTAATCTGATTGATTTTATGTTGTAAATCTTGTAGGGTAACGTCTTTTTGTTTATTCTTAAATTTTTCTAAAGTTTTGGATAAACTAATAATTGGTTTATCAATTTTAGGTTTCCTATTAGTAGTGGTTAATATCGATTTTAATTTATCAGTATACTTTTGTTTTAATTGTGGATCGTCTAATTGACTAATGAGTTCAATAAGAGCAGTTTCTTCTTGATATTGTTTAGTAAGAACAGTAATTTGTTTAACAGGTTTACAACAAACATCATTGCAACCTAATTTAATATTATTATCATGGTAATCGGATGAAGTATTAGGATTATTAGAAGATGAATTACTAACAGATTGGTTCAATTGAAAGATTTCAAATAATTGATTTTTTGATTCATCATCGATCTGTAGTTGATTAACTTTATCTTTTAATTTTTGTTTTTCTTTACATTTATTAGAATAATGACCTTTTTTACCACAATTGTAACAAGTAATATCTTTATTAGATTTAGATTTTGAATGGGATTTCTGATAATTGTTCTTTTTGGGTTTAGTATAAAATTTATCATTTGATTTAGAAGGTGCATAATTTGTTTTATATTTATTAGAATATTTATAGGAATTTTTATGTTTGTGTTTAGAGTATTTATGTGATTTACAACGGGAGGGTGCTACAGGAGGTAAATCATATTGTTCACAGAAATTTCCTAATTCATATTTAGTCTTATGTTTATCTTTAGCAACTTTTTGACTAAGTTTAAGATCAATACATATTCTTAATCATTCTTTTTAAATAGTACTAATGATGTCACCATAAGTTAAATTATCATAATCAATAACACCAATAGGTTGACTAAGAACATCTCGAATTTTATGCGCAAAAAGACTAGGTAAACCATTAATGAATTTTTTTTTCCAAAAAGATTTAGTACAGTCTTCTGTTAGCATAACTCTGGATGTAAAGACATCTTTATACCACCTAAAGTCACTTAAGGTTGGGCAAGTAAGATTACTAAGTTGATCATGTATGTGAGAATATATATTAGTAGGAGTACCTACGAAATGTGGCGATGGTGTAGATTAAAGTATTAATTCCATCGAGTGATAATAACCAATAGTTTCATCAACGATGGGTAGATCATTAGCATCTTTTTGATTAGCATGTATAATAGATTCTCTTTGATCTTGATGAAGGTATTTTTCCCACCAAGATTTGAGCATCTGGTAAAACCAGAGGTGATTAAGGAAATAATTTTAGGTTGAGAGTAATCAGGGTAATTACTAAGGTAACTATTAGAAACCATAGATAAATGATTTAATTTTTGGAGGATTTGATCTTCACTAAGACCATCAATATTCCATTCATATAATTTTTGAGTAGATACAGAAAATTGATTATTAAGATTAATTTCTTCATATTGGAGATCAGGTGGAGTAGGATGTGAATACCAATTTTTTATAGTTTGAGGATTAACTTTAGGATAATGGATTTTATTAAGAGTAGATGATAGAAATTGTTGGGCTAATTGATTTATTTCATTATCAGTGGAATCAGTGTCAATTTGATTGGAAACAGTGGCGAAAGTAGGTTGTAGATTTATCTGATAAGACCTTTTTCGGTAGATGGAGAAGTTTTCTCGAGATGTAGTTAATTTAGTGAATAGTTGTTCTATAGCTTTGTGATAGAATTATCCTGGGTAACTAAACTAGTTCTTTTGGAACGATGACTAGGTAGATTAAGCAAAGGTGTATCTAAGGGTTGTTTATTAGATGCGTTATCATCGAAAGCAGTTTCAATTTTATGTAATTGTTTACCAATTGTTTTTAGACATTGATTAGTATAATTATTTTGTTTGATTACTTTTTTAATTTCAGGGTCAGTACCAGGTAACTTAAAAAGAGAAGCTAGGACTTCAGATCTTTGATGTTCAATAATTATATTAGACAAATGAGGATGACTAGAGCTAACAGTTATATTAGGAGAAGTTTTCCATTTATGTTTTGTGATTGTATTGACTTTTTTGTAATAATTTTCAAAATATTCAAAGAAAGGGATTTCGAGACTATATTCAATCATAAAATCATACCATTTTCGAGTTATTCGAGATTGTTGATTAGAATCATATTTATCACGATAAGCATGTCGTTTAGTCTTATTTTAAAATTAAAATTAACATTATTTTTTTTTAAAAAAAGTTAGCAAGTATATTGCATAGATCAACTATCATATGTTTTAACAATAATTTAGTTCATTATTTTTGTGAAACGTAATATTATCAAAAAAAAAAAACCGTGCACTCCATAATATCCATATGGCAAAAAGTCAAAAATATTTGATAGTAAAATTAAAAAGTTAGAAAGTATTATACTTTTTGATTCTTTTCTTTTTTTCACAAAAAAAAAAAAAAAAAAAAAAAAAACCTACACTTCATAATTAGACTCTTTAGAGATCTTGGAAGTATTATAGTCACAAAGTCCATATTTCATTTACTATTTTGCACTTTTAGTTTCATAGGATTTAGACTTTTTGACTCTTTGAATCTTCAAGGCTACTCTTCTGTGGATACAAAAAAGATACAAAAATTCAAAGAGTCAAAAAGTCTAAATCCTATGAAACTAAAAGTTCAAAATAGGAAATGAAATATGGACTTTAAGATCTCTAAAGAGTCTAATTATTTTATTTATTTATTTTTTTCACCTATACATTCCATCTAAAAAATCTTCAAGATCTGCTACTAAGAGTTGATCATAAAAATCGTCTCCATTGTCTGGTTCATTCTCCCATTGGTTACCTTCTTCTTCCATTACTAGTGAATCATGAGAGACACTATGCTGATAGTTGGGCTATCGGCTTCATCGACAAATGTTTCTTTGCTGAAGGGAAAACCTAGAATGGCTAAGTTACAGTATATCTTTTGATTTTTATCTTCGCGGACGAGATTACCGTAACTTCCATTATATGCTAATAGATGATTAGTAACAAATTTCCTCTATTTATTAAACTGATCTCTGAGTGAAAATTTTCTACATGGCCAGGGTCTGAGATTGAGAAGTCCTTGGTATCTTGGAAATGTTGAAGTTCCTCTAAGGTACATTTTATACTTAACTGGAGTGCACCTTATTCCTTTCCATCAAGATAGCTTGCTATCAATTAATACTTCTACAAACGGGTGATGCTCTTCCATTACACAAAGTACTAAATGAGTAAGTTTATTTTCAAATTATCTGTCTGATCTGGATCTGAAAAAATTATTCTAGAAACAAAGCCGTAATCTAACAATTGTGAGGCTGTTAGATGATGTGTTTTGCCTCTAATCTCTATCTCTAGTAGCTTAAAAGTTGCTAGATTTTTCTAGCAAAGGCAGATGCTGAAATCTAGATTACACTGACATCTTTCAAAATATTATGGCCTATCAATACATTGTTCTTCTTGTAAAGAGGGTTGTTCTTCATCCTCGTAAAGATAAGTCTATTGATTAGTCATACCAAGGCACTGAACTCCTATTATGGAGAGGTCTTAAAGAAACTGCTGTATAGTGACTAACTCACTATTTCTGCTATCTTCGGATAAGGTGTATATATAGGGTTTAAGGTCTTCTATTTCTTGGCTTTTCTCACAAAAAGATTGAATGATAGAATGCCTGAAGAAATATATTCTAGCACTCAATTATTCAAATTCCTCATTAGTAAGTTGTCTGATTTCTAGGTCAGGAAAGGAAGTAGGTGCTTTTTCTAGAGTTAGTTTTTTAAGTTGGTTGGTTAAGGTTTGAATGGTTGCTCTCAATTGTTTTTCCTCATCTCAGAGCTGGTCTAGCTCTTCATTGACCTTTTTGCCTTTATCCATAATTTTCTTGAAATTTCTGGTAAGGCCTTTACAATGTCTGCACATTTGGAAAGAATTTTGAGAATCTGGCTGACGGTTAGTACTACTGCTTCCTATTATCTGGCTAACTAGAACTCCACTAGTAGCAAGAATAGTTGACTGCATCTTGCTCAATGTGTCCAGATAATCTTTAGCTATTTGGCTAATAAAGTAACTGGTTCCTATTTGTATGCGGGCATATGTACTGGTTGACTCGAAATCATAAAATCCTTTAAACTGAGGTACGAGAAAATTTTTAACTAAAGATTCAACTTTTACCCAGTCATGATAAATACCAGGCTTAGTTTCTTTAGCTACTACATAGAAAGAAAAGTTTTTAGACAAAGGTTTATTCTGGATTTTTGAAAAATATATACTGAGAGAGTTTAAAGCTGACAAACGTTTGGTTGGGTGATTGAGATTGTTCCAAAAGTTATCTAAAAGACACTGTTGAACTGGGTCTAGCTCGATTCCTGTTAATGATTTGAATTTGTTTATTCCTTCATAAATGGGAAGAGCAAATCTCTCAAAGTTCATTGTTTTGCTGTTCTCCATTATTTGCACAAAAATTAAACTGGTTATTTTCTTTTTCTAAATGAATTTTCCTACTTAGCCAATCTGTTAATTTATTATCAATTCCTTTAATATGTTCAAATTCTACTTTATATTCTTATCCTACTATACAATCTAAAAATTTTGCCCATCCTCTACTACTAAGTTTACGCTCATTAAATTTTTTATGAAATCTAACTATAGCTTCATAGTCTGTTCTAATTGTAAAGAGCTTGTGTAAAAATAAACTAAATTTGTTTATTGCATATAATATTCTTAATATTTCAAAATCTAAGCTGGTCATGGTTGTATCTTTTTCTTTAAATTTTTCAAAACTATATCTACAAATGTGCTCTTTATTTTTACTATCATACTTGCTAAGTTTAGCTAATAATACTGTTCCCCATCCTAATTGGCTTGCATCTGTTTCTACGACTATATATTCTGATTCTAAGGGAAGTTGTAGGTCGGGTAAATTTCTACAAATGTCTTTAATTTTTCTTACTCAGGCTATATCTTGTTGGTTAAAATATTTTTGTCCTGCTGGTGTGGTCTTGCTATATAGAGGTTCTATTATCTTGTTAAGGTTAGGAATGTATATTCGTACATAATTTAGAATTCCTAAAAACGATTGAAGTTGTTTTATAACTTCTAATTTATCTGGGTAATTTAAAATTTTCTTAACTATATGGGGTTGTAGCCTGATTTATCCATCTCCTAACTACATTCCTAAAAATTCTATATGATTTATTTAATACCATTTTTCTGTTACTAATTATTATTCCATTGTTTATAAATTCTTCTAATACTATATATAAATGATCTATGTGACCATTTTATCTGGGCTAAATACTAATATGTCATCTATATATGCCAATATAAAACTATATTTATTAAATATACTATCCATCTTACGCTGAAATATGGAAGGTGTATTTTTTAGTCCAAAAGGCATAACTATAGCTATTCATAATGTCCTTGTGGGCAACAAAAGGTTGTCCAATGTATGCTTTCATTTTCTATTTTTATTTGCCAAAATTCTGACTTGCAATCAAATTTGCTAAATATTCTTGTTGTGCAATACATTTATGGTGATCTTTATCTGGTATATTATATTTATCATCTTCTGTATTGTCATTTAATCTTTTATAATTTATAACCATTCTACTTTTTTTTTTTTTTTTTTCTAACCATAAATGCGGCGCTCTTATGTGGGCTATTACTAGGTCGAATTACTCATAAATCTAATAACTCTTTAATCTGTGTTCTAAATTCTCCTATATCTGCTGGCGTATGATTTATTTGTACTAATGTAATCCTATAATCTTTATTTTTGATATCTAAACTAGCTGAAACTTTATTTCTTTCCCAGTATTTCATAGGCTGCTGTAGACGTCCCCGAACGCCCCGGGAGGGATGAGTCCCGTTCCGTTCATTTTGGGCTCACTACAGTTCAGGACTTTAATTGTCACGGTTCGTAATCTGAACCAAAGAGTCCAAATCCGGTAAATCGTTTTGAGAAAACGGATTTTTTGAAAGAAGTGCCAAACATGGACTGCTTTGCCAGATACAGAGTCGCCACCTAAATGTTTTATTTTGGGGAATTTAGGAAACCCTGACTCGTTTTCCTAAGGCCACGTGTCCATCACCAAAGTTGCCTCGGCTCGGGAACTTGGATACGATTGGGGAAGGTCACTTCGTGAGCACCCCCGCTCGCCCGATCAAAGATCGGCCTCTACTAACAATGATATCTAGTTTTGAAAATATTATGCGTTCTTATTCCGGTTATTAGCCTAGATTTACTACGTGATGCGCACAACATACAAATATAGACTGAATTGCCTGAATTGGAACAAAACATTTCATGTTTGTTTTTGAAAGATGGTTTGCTACTCGCAAGTAGCCTTAAAATGCAGATTTTGCCACCCTCGGGTGGGCTTAGAAAAGATGGTTTTGCCACTATCTAGTGGGCTTGAAACTCACAGTTGATGATTTGTTCCAATCCAAATAACCCAACCTTTACCCACAGGCATTCAAGCAGGTATATCACATAAGCACATAGCATCATGGTAAGCATGCTATCATGGCAGTCACTCACACACATGCAAGGATACTAAAGCATAAAAACTTACCGAGTACTCCAAGCCAAAACAGAAGCTAATTAGAAATCATGCATGATCCTAAATATACAGAAATGCCTAATGCAACACATGCAATAATGCAACTAAGATAGGCTCGGTTATTCTAAACATGGCATATGGAATGCTACAGCTAACAAGTATTTAACTTGGAATTAAAATACAATGCAGTGAGTTATGATGCGCCGAACCCGATGCATGCAAAACAGATAGATGAATGCAAACATGCTATCATACTGTATGCTAATTGAAACATGCCCTAATCTAACCATCATAAGCTGGTAAATAAAAGGGAGAAAGACGTGGGGTTGGAAGACATACATCACACACACGCACACTTATTACAATTGTGCCCTCACTCGGAGGGTCCGAATAAATAATACAGTCCGAATAAGTACAAAATCCTAATTAATTAACAAATTAATCTAGGAAAGCAATAAATGGCACGTAAATCCATGGACCGCCTCGGCTCTGTTCCATAATGATGAATGATGCATGCTTGAGTTGCCTTGCGCGGAAATCCATTACGATGCCCCAATTAGCCTCTGTTTACAGTTAAACCCGGAATATTGCCTGGCTCCAAAAGGCTGCGGTTCTGATTTCGCAACAAAGAGCAAGAAAGGGACATGTCAATGTATTTTCACATATGTATGCTTGACTACCCTTCAGGGAGTGTAGTCCTCGATCCTCATGCCACCAATCACACATCTCGATGCATGATGGTCGAGGAGTCGAATTGCACGTCTCAAAATGAAATGAATGCACATAAAAACACAACAAGACCTAAACTCCATCATGGGTAATCCGGAGTGTTGGCGACCGAGAATTGAGATCGTTTATCACTCGAGTCTGAAAGCGTCCCTCGTTCATTAAGCAAGGCTAACTCTATCCCAAGCACAATGCAATATGCATGACATGCATGAATGCAATCCTAACATGCAACCTAGCATCGCAATGCTATGAAATGGCATACACAATGCATGATGTGACATAGCATACGATACTCTAACATACAACCTAGCATACAATGCTATGAATTGAAATGGCATACACAATGCATAATGGACTTACACCAACATGAGTGGACCTCCCACACCCACATCGATGGCCATAAGATGAAAATGAGACACTCGAGATGCGTGCACATATGCACGCAAACCGAGGACCGACCCTAAGGCACGAATGCCACTCTACCAAAGCATGGCAAGGCATGGAATATGGCATATGAACATGCAAATTTCAGCACTAAAATATGATGCTAAACAGCCCCGAAACATGGCAATATGGCACCCGATGCATGAGATGAACCCTGAAACTCAAAACTAGGCATACGCAATGACCTATAGCTATACAAAGCATGCATTATTTGATCATGAAGCATAAAGACAGAGTCAAGGCAGTCCCAAAACATGAACTTTCTTAGTTCAAAGCAAGGCCAAAATGTGCTAGCAAGATGGGCTAAAGTAGCATGCAATTTTGACTAGCAAACGTGGTTTACATGACAAGTATATGAAGCACATGGAATCTCACAATACCAGCAAAAATCAGTGAACAAAACATGTAGAAATATGACCAAATAATCACTGAAATGCAGCCAACATATGCAAAAATGAGGAGCTCGTTTAGAGGGCCATGCAAGGAGTTATTAGGCACATACAAGATAGACATGAGGCATGACCAAAAAAACTCTGGAAATCAAATATGGTAGTCCCAAAACTCACCAAATTGGGCCGGAAAAGTGGCTAAGAAGCATGCAAAGAGGGGTCCCTTTGGAAGGCCAAAATGACCATCAAACAAGTCAAGGTGAGAGGGGGTCATCCCCCTCTGATTTGGAGGCTCAAAATAGTGTTCCAGCCACTGAAAATCTACTGGATTTCAGTGGCTAGAAGACCAAACAAAGCATGCAATTGGAGCTTAGGTATAAGGCTCAAAACAAGGGACAATCAAGCATACAAGGAAGCATGTGATCTCAAATAAGAAAATGCCCTTAATAAAATATGAATATGAATATGATGTCAAAATGAGCCTTTTTCCAGTTTATAATAAGTCTCAAAAATGAACATAAATAGGGCTAATCTATCATGCAAAAATGGCCCTAAAAGAGATAATAGAGACAAGGGGCAGCAGCTGGCCCCAAATGGCAAAGAGTCCTTCAACAAAATTGAAGAGGGGCTAAAAAAAATCACTTTACAGTTTACATCGAATCTCGAAAATGAACAAAAGTGAGGCTAAATCAACATGTAAGAAAAAGGCCTAAAAGAGAGATAAAGAGGCAAGTGATAGCAGCTGACCTCAAAAAGAGGAGAGCCCTTCAACAAAGTTGAAGAGGGGTTCAAAACAAGACATTTCACAGTTTATGACAAAGTTCAAAACAGCTCACAAATAAGCCTAAAATATCATGCAAAAATAGGCCTAAAATAGAGTTTAAACACAAAGGGTGAGAAGGAGACCTCAAACAGAGAAAGACCCTTGATCAAACATGGATATGAGCACAAAATATGACTATTTCTACTTTGGGTCGGAGCCCAAAAATTCCTACAAGCAAGGCTTATAAATGAAGCAAGAAAAGGCTAGTTTAAGGGAAAAGTGTGCTTATCCTTGAAGAGTAGTGAACCAGCAGCCTTCGGACCAAGAAGAGGAGCTCCTAGCCTTTGGAAATCAGCTTCAAAAGGCTGGAATAGAGTGTAGAGGTGTGGTGCTATGGGTTGTAGTGTAAAGGGTGCAAGAACCTTAGGGTTTTGAGGCTTGGAAGAGAGGAAGAGGGAGAGATGTAAGCAAGGCTCTAAACAAGTTTTTGTAACCCTCTAAAATGGAGCTGGGGGTGCTGGTTTTATAGAGGGAGGAGTGGAGGAAAGGGGAGGGGAAAATCAAATTCAAATTTCCCCTCCAAAAGACCCCCATCGGATCTGAGGATCTGGGGAAAAAGAGGTCTGTTGTAAAGAGCCAAGTGAGAGGGTCATGGCCAGCCAGGTTCAGAGGGTTTAGGTGGCCGGCCGGCCACCTCTCCTGGCCGGCCGGCCAGGGTCAAAAGGTTCAATGAGATTTGTTGGCCGACCACCCCCAAAAGGTGGCCTCCCATGTGTGCACAACACAGCTATGTGGAGAAAAACCAGGAAATGTGACCCAGGAGAGAGAAAAACCAACTTTCTAGAGGGGTTCAAAAGGGTCAAGGAGAGTTAATGGCCGGCCATGCCATATTGGTGGCCTCCCAGGTGTGTACAACACAAATATGTGGTTGAGGGCCAAAGAAAGTGACCCGGGAATGGTCAACACCAGCTTTCTAGCGAGGAAAACGGGCGACGGAGAGCGACGAAAGAATAAAGCTAGTCTTCAGAACAATTGCTGGTGTCCCACCCTCCTACAAGCTTTCTAATAATAAAAATAAGGTCTCCACCAAAAATAAACCAAGACGAATGCAAAACGGAGGTTCGGGGGCCGAAACACGCAGTTCGAGGCCCCGAAAACAGGCTGTTAGGCACCGGAAGTGGCGTTCGACCACGAAGTTGGTCTCTCGGACCACAGTGTCCCTCAAAAGGGAGGAAATAAGGTGTATGCCAAAAATCGGAGCAAACGGAGGTGGTTAAGCGGTCCCGGCCGAGACCTGGCCGATGGCTCAAAATAAAAAGCAGGGCTCCAAGCGGGAAAAATGGCCTCGACCACGAAGCGTAACCTCGGCCACCGAGAGATGATCTCTGAGACCTCTCCTCCCTTTGGGAAGAAAAGCGGAGAAAATGGGACCTGGTTTGCAAACCGAGGCAAAGCACAAAAGAGTCCGGAAGTCCAGAGGCAAGGCTCGCTGCCGAGACTCCCCAACCTCAGAACAAGCACAATATGCGACATCACCAAGCGCTCAATCGGTGACGTCTGAGTCTTAAGGTCGGTCAAAAATGGGGTGTCTACAGCTGCTCTCCTAAAATTTCTGTTGTTTTAGTTAATCTTATTATTTCATCTAAATCATTTTCTGCTCTTCTGCATACTGGTTTTTTTTCTTTAGTTTTCTTATTTTTGCAAAAATTAATTCTATATTAACAATTTGTTGGAAATCTTCTATGCCCTAAGAGTCATATTTTTCTTCTAATTCAATATTTTCTAAGTTTTCTGATTCAAAATCTTCTATGTCTAAATTTTTTAAAGAAATATTTGCCATCTCTTCATTTGGTATATATTTTTGGGCTAGCTTAGGAAAAATGTTTCTACTAGGAAATAAAAAAACTAACGAGAACAGAATCTACTCCTATGGCACCACCACGCTTCGTACGCAATTTTGATGAATGGGCAATGGTGTTAAGGGCATATGTTGTGGGTGTATGTACTGTTCATTTTAAGAAACTAATGCTTCTGTGGCTAATAAACATGTCACCCTGTAGATTAAGTATGAAATTAAGGCCTAATATAAAGGGATGGGTTTGTCGAGTATTACCAATCCAAACTTAGGGTAAAGGGAACCACTCTATATGTTGAGTTTGAGAGCCTATGTGATGAAAACTAATTTGTGCTCCATTGATGCAATGTATATATGTCTGTTTAGTGCCATCGGCTATACTGACTAAAGCTGGGGTTGTTAAAGTTGTACTCCATTCTGGTGGAACTATGTGTTGTTCAATACATGATTTACTGGCTCCTGTATTTATCATAGCATCTATACTAAGAGTTTTTTCTGCAAATTTGATTACATAAGAGATCTTAACTAAATTTGGCTTGGGTATGACAGGATAATTAAATGGTAAATATGTATTGTCGGATTGTGCTTGAGAATATTGACTAAAGGGTTGAGAATCAAGTAGGTTGACTAATTCTAAAGAGTTCATATGTTCTTTAACAAGTTTATTTTTTAAGGGGTATTTAGTATGAAATTGTTCTAACTGCTGTTTAAGCTGTTTATTTTCTGCTTCTAAACATTTTATGTCAAAATTAGCCTTAGTTTCTATCTCACGTATTTATAGTTTAAGTTCTCTTACTTGTATTTCTAATTTTCTAATTGTTAGATGTAATTCTTTGTTTTCTATACTATGATCTTCTCGCATTTCATCGTTATTTTCTAATGTTATCTTGTATGTCATATTTAATTTTTCTAGACAAACTATACAATAGGTTATACTGCATAATAAACATTGAGCTCTCTTACTTTTTGCAGGAAATCAATTGTAATAACTACATCTAGTGGTATCAAATCCTAGTCCTATCCAAAAATTATGCTGACATTCAATATTTGCATTGCATTCCATCATAAATAAATTATCATGGGAATGAGGTATTCCTATTTCTTGGTTAAGTTGTCCTAAAAGATTGTCTATGTCTGTATCACTCTCTGAATCACTATCTGAACTTATGGCTTCTAATTGGTATCCATAATCACTGACTATGTTATAGACTTCTGAATCGTCATTGTTTATGCTAACTATATCTTCTTCTAAATCTTCTATAATATGTAGTCTTTCTATCTGTTTATTAGTATTAGGCCTCTGTCTTTTTGGGCAGTTTTTTGCAAAATGATTGGATTCTCCACATATAAAACAATTGCATTTTTTACTACTAGGTTTTCTAACATATTTCTGTTTTATTTTATCTTTCTCTTCTTTAAGTAGTCGCTTATAATTTATCCTATTAAAAGTTCTACTCTTTCTAATGAATTTTTGTTTTCTCCATGGTTTTCTATATTTTCTCTTCCAATATTTTTCCTTTCTATAATTTCCATATTTTTTTATATTTCTTCTTATTATATTTATCTTCATATTGCTGAGAAGTATATATTATGCTGCTACAAGAATCATAGTTTTGTTTTTTCAAATCTTTCTGTATTTTGACTTCTATACATTTTTCTCTAAGTCTTTGAAATATAAAAACTATTCTAGGTCCTATTCCTAAAGCTCCTCTTATGTTTACTTCTCCTGATGCTATTCTTGCTGGTAAGTTGACATAATAAATTGACTATTTATTTTCTATCTCTCTTCCTAATTCTCCTGGTAATTTTCTAAAATATTCATTTTCTATTTCTTCATCAAAACTTTTTCCAGTTCTGGCTGCTATAGCTAAATATTCTTTGCTAAAGGGTACAACATATGTCCAACTTCCTAGTGTTATCTGATCTAGCTCAGTTAATGCTATACTCTGAGTATAATCATTTCTTTTATAAAACAAGTAAAATTTCATGTGTTATTTCCTAGTCCTTTAAGCTGTCTAATTGTCTCATCATATTTGTTCATTTAAAAGTTAAATATTTATTAAAAGCTGAATATCCTAAAAGTGTTTCCATATATTTCCACATATCAGTTGATTCAAAGAGATTGTTCATCCATGCCTTTACCACATCATTTTCCCATTTTTCTATTACTTCTTGCCATATCTGAGGATCGAATCTAGCTAAATCTAAAAAGGTTCTTTGGTTGATTGCTGGCTATAATTGTATACTCATATCTGGTTGTTTTCGCTTTCTATGAAATTTATACTTTTTATTCAGATCTACTTTACTACGTTCTGTATTGGTTAATGGTCTTCTTCATCCTCCTTCATAATGGATTGGTTCTACTAGATTTTCTACCGTATGTTGTGGGTTGCTAGTTCTCGTGTTTTCTGTTGTTTGAGTGTTCATATAAAAAATGTCTTATAAGTTAAACTGTTCAGGTATTTTAAATATTTTACTTGGTTGTATTTTATCTTCTAAAATATCATCTATATATTTGGTATGAAATTTTTGGTCTAAAAATGATACTATCTCATCATGGGTATCTCCCCTAGCTATATGTTCATAGTATCTAGTATTTAGTATTTTAATCATATCACTTAGGGTGAAAATTTTCAAATCTATCTAATCAATATTATATATCTTATTTTGTGATATTGTTTTTTCCCCTGTCATTACATAAAGCTGATTTATGTCACTATGATTATCTTGACTTTCTTTTCTATCTACATTACTAAATTCATCATCTTCGGATTTTTCTGGTGCTTCATATGTGTATTGAATAAATCTTACTGCATAACTTTCATCTACTTTTTGATATAATAAATTATCTTGAGGGGCTAACCTCTTTTGTCCTAGGAAATCTCCTAAATTCCAATCTAGTGCTGCATTATCTTCAGAATTATATTTTTTAACTGGTAGTGCCTTTATTCCTATTGTGCCTAATATCTTAACTATTTGATCATTTGTAAGTCTATAATGTGTATTGCTTTATGAGACCGTTAAGCCTAAAAACCCTGTGTAAACTAATGAATTATTTTCTCCTTTTTTTATTTTATATCCTTTACTTTTTATTCTTATTTTTATCTTTTTATGAAAGGTCGAGGTTAGTAATAGGAAATCTGGTATAAAATAAATTATTCCTCCTTTTGAATTCATATCTAATTCATAGCTACCTAAAATATTTTGTTACACATCATTAAATCTATCATCATAAAGACATACAAAAACTTTAGCTCCTTAATTTTCTCTAGTTAAAGCCTTAACTCTTATCACAACTAATCCTAAGTGAGTCATTTTGAGGTGTTCATTTACAACATATTTATATCTTTTGCTATTTATTAAATTTAACTTTATTTTTTCATCTTCTTGAGTTACACTAATCATTTGTTCACCATAGTGTTTAAATAAATATTATTTTTTATGAATTTTTCCTAACTTATATACATATTTAGCTGGAATTAATTCTAGTTTTTCCTTTTTTAATTTTTACATTTGCTGTTTTACATCTATAAATTCTTCTACTTTAACATCTTCATCCTCATTGTGCTTTTTATTGCTACTTCCTTTTACTAACTGTTTAAACATTTTTATTTTCTATTTACTTGCTTGTCCTTCTATTCCTTTTCGTTTTTGAAGTATTAATCTTTCTAACGAAGCTAAACGATTTTCTAAACTATGTAGTTGTTATGATAATTCTTCAAAATTTTCACATAATCGGATAAGAAATAAAATTTCTATATTATTTTGTCTTACTGATATTTTATCTGGCTGATTTATTCCTCGATAGCTACTAATTCCCTCTGGGTTATTATGAAAGTCTTCTGCTTGTTTTAAAATAATTTTGTAGTCTCTATTAGCTTTTTTCTTGCTACTCATAAATTAAGATCTTATTAGTTGTTCTAAAATTTCTAATTTATATTTTAAATTATCTTGAATTTGGTTGATCTGTTCTATTTGTCTAGCTATTTGATTTATCTGATTATGAATTTTTTTAATTAATTGCTTAAATTCTAACTCTATTTGCTTCAAACTACTAATATTTATAGCTGAAATTAGAGTTTATATTTCTAGCTTGGTGGGAAATTTTTCTAAATTTAAATCTATTTGTTTTTGTAAGATTGAACTATACTGATCTTGGATATAATCTAATTTTTTATCTTGATCTTTAATTATATAACGAGTATTACGAAGATGGTCTATAGATGAAGTAAAAAGATTACTAATTTTATCTACGTCATTTTTAATATTTTCTGCAAAATTAATTTGATGATCTATAATACTATTTAGCTGAGAATTATGTTCGTTATGGAGCTGATGTGTAAAAGTACCTTCAAAATTACAACGAAATTTATTTTTATTTATATTAAGGCGATGATTATAATTATTGAGTTCTAAATCTAAATATTCTACTATTTTCATGCATGAAATTAAATCCTACTTTAAAATTATTAAAAGCTACTATAATATGAAATTTATAACTAAATTATCAAATAATAAAAATTACTCTATTTCCGTAAGCAAAATGCATAGACTAACTTAAACTGTTATAAAACCGAACATTGCTCTTTGAATCGTGCAATCCGTAAGTAAAAAAAGTCAAAAAATAAAAAAAAACCATGCACTCCATAATCAGACTCTTTAGAGATCTTGGAAGTATTATAGTCACAAAATTCATATTTCATTTACTATTTTGAACTTTTAGTTTCATAAGATTTAGACTTTTTGACTCTTTGAATTTTTGTATCTTTTTTGTATCCACGGAAGAGTAGCCTTGAAGATTCACTCCATCATCCAAGTATCTATATGTCCACATCAATTATTGGCATCAAGATACTTAGAAGAAAAAGACAAAATCTGTAGAAGATAAGCCTTTCTTCAACGATCAGCAAAATTCATGCCAAAAAACGACAACAGCTACTGTAGTTATTTGTGTCTATAAGTATTTGCGTCTGTATGTAATTATATAAAATTATACCCAAAAAAAAAATGTACCTAAAAGAGATATTTACCAATAAATCCTATCTCACAAACAGTTTTACCGATTGGTCCTAAGGTTATTTCTATTGTTCTGATTAGTTCTATTAGTGGGGAAATATCTTACCAGTTGATCCTATTTCTTTTGTTTAGTAACATTGAGTGGTCAATTATACCCTTCCGTGTGTGTGTCGCGTGATATACATCATTCCAAGGCAAAAAACATAAAGAGTCTTTGTGTACTTTGTTGATGTGTGGCACCTATTGTGTGTGTCACGTGACATACATCATTCCAAGGCAAAAAACATAAAGAGCCTTGGTGTACTTTGTTGATGTGTGACACCCATTGTGTGTGTCACATGACATACATCACTCCAAAGCAAAAAGCATAAAGAGTCATAGTGTACTTTGTTGATGTGTAGCACCTATTGTGTATGTCACGTGACACTCCAAGGCAAAAAGCATAAAGAGCCTTAGTATACTTTGTTGATGTGTGGCACCTATTGTGTGTGTCACGTGACATATTGTGTGTCACGTGACACACCCTTATAATATCTAAGGTCCCTCAAAATATCTTAGTGTAATTTTTTTTTTAATTACATCTAAATGAGGACATTAAGGTCCCTCAAAATATCTAAGGACTAAATAATTTATTAAAAAAAAATTAGAACCAATTAATTTATAAATTTAATATTTGAGATTTATTGATAAATCTTCTAATGTAGGGAAATTATACAAAAAAAAAAACAAAAAAGAAAAGAAAAATGCATTATAGTGGCCCGCGCCTCAAACTGCCCTTTTCATCAACTATATGTTGAAGCTTACTTGTCCGTTTTATTATATGTTGAAGCTTACTTGTCCCTTTTTTTTTGGGGGGTGTCTTCGTGCCGTTCAGTTTCTCCAACCCTATCCTTAGTACTATCAGAGAAAGCGATGCGAGTCGATTTTTCATCTTTCTCTCTCTCGCCCAGGATGTAAGTTATTGATTTCCCATCTTTCACTCTCGTTTGATTAATTACAATTTTTGTTTTTCTGTTCTTCGAGTTCGCGCAGAGAATGTTAGTTTCGTTTTCCTTCTATCACTTTCACTCTCCAATCCTCACTCTTCTCGGCGATTTTTTCTTATGAAACAGCGATTTCTATGGACAACCTGACTTTGGGAAGCCGATTAGGGTAAGAAAAAGTTCGTCGCAGTGCAATTCGATACCAGAATCGACGTTGATCTCGAGAGAAAACGAAGTCTGGTAATTCTCTGTTAACGTTGATATATCAATCTCTCTGTGGTGTTTGCCAGTAGTTCTTTCCTAAATATCTTCAAATTTATATTTTCCATTATTTGATTTGTAGTGTTTGATTTTCTTAGTTATTATTGGTGTCTCGTGATTCTTTATTTAATGTTTTCTTTAATAAATTTTGTGAAATTGTTTGGTTTTCTTTTCATCTATACGATCTATACTTCTGTGCTTCTATACCATATAATAATGTCAGCCCTTAATTTAGTATGGACGAAATTAGAAAGTTGTGGATTGGGTTTTTTTCATTCCAAAACTTGTAGGTTTCTAATTAACTGTCAGGCCACTAAAGTAAAAGTGCACATTAGATGACCACTCCCTTCTAAGCACTCTATAACTGTTTGTTTCAATCTGCACTTCCATTATCTCAACATTGCGATGTTCAGTTTCTATGCACACTCTGTGGTCTTCTTCTATGCTTTGCTTTTTGCGACAATAACTACGCTCTGTTCGGAAACAAACTGAAGTGACTACCCAGCATGACTTCAAACCTTTTCTCTAAAACCATTAGGTTTCATTTGGTTCACTGGAATGAGTGGGAATGGAATGGAATGACCATTCGTTAGGCTTTCATATGGAATGACCATTCCCTTGAAATAGTGAATAATGATTTCATTTGTAATGCATTTTGTCACTATTTTGTTAGTCAACCAAACATGAAAATAAACATTTTGATGGAATGAGTATTCCATTCCGTTTCATTCCAATGAACCAAATACTACCTTAGTATCATGGTTCTGAAACCCACTAATGATTTGAAAGTCATAGATGCATTGGATTTACAAACAAGGAAATACTCCACTAGAAATTTTGGATTTGTTTGTTTTTCTTTCTCTTTTAATTGCCTTTGTTTTTATGTTTTTCACCCTTCAATGGCAAGAAGTTTGGTTTGTAGAAGAAAAATATTAATGTTCACTCACTGTAAATATATGATTTGTGTGCTCTGATATGTTTTTTTAGTGAATCTGTAAAATATTAATTTGTAAGCTTGGAAGCATTCTATCATTCATTATTCATAATCTTTTTATCTATTACTCATTGGAACAATTAATTATATCACCATTAATTATAATTTATAATTTAACTAGCTACTGCAAATTGTATATTAGTTGAATAGAATATAATTGCACACACATTGCGTGTCTTTCTCCCAATTTTTGTTTTTCCTTAATAAATGACATAGGAATCAATGATGGTTTTTTAATTTTGTTACTTGGTAATTTTATATAAACTACTTGATTTTTGTAGTTTTTAATCTCATGTCACATTTTTTTGTTTAATATTTTTTCTATTATTTAATATATTTTCACAAATTATTTAGTTTTCTTTTGATAAATATCTTATTTGTTGTTTGATTTTCCTTTGTCTTTTGTTTTGTTTGTTTTCCAAGAAATCGTGAGAAAATAATTCATTGCTTTTTGACTTCAATGCTTGAGGCTAGAAAAAAACGGACATCTTTTTCTCATAGTCTCCATTGAGACTAAGTTTTTCTCTCAAATTTCTTTGCAATCCAAATTATAATCATAGTTTCTCTAATTATATTTTTGGAATTTTGTTTCGTTTTCTATATTATTTCATTTTAATAGATAGTTTTGAAATTTATATTGGTGTCTTTTTGCTAATTTTGCATTTTTCTTTAATTATATGATATATGAATTGTTGCAAATTTATATAGTGGTAATTTGTTATTTGGTAATTTTATATATACTACTTGATTTTTGTAGTTTTTAATTTTGTCTTACAATTTTTTGTTTAATATTTTCTATATTATTTAATAAATTTTCTCAAAATAATTTAGTTTCCTTTTTCTTTTAATAAATATATCTTATTTGTTACTTGATTTTCCTTTGTCCTTTGGTTTTTTTGTTTGCCAAGAAATCCTGAGAATAGAATTCATTGCTTTTGGACCTCCATGCTTGAGATTAGAAAAAATGGACTTCTCTTTCTAGCAAGTCCCCATCGAGACTAAGTTTTTCTCTCAGATTTCTTCGCAATCAAAATTAAACTCATAGTTTCTCATTAACTTTTCGGCATTTTGTTTCGTTGTTCATATTTTTTCGTTTTAATTGATAGTTTTGAAATTTTTGTGTCTTTTTGCTAATTTTGCATTTTTCTTTAATTATATGATATATGAATTGTTGCAAGTTGATATACAAAGTAATTTGTTACCTGGTAATTCTATATATACTACATGGTTTTTGAAGTTTTTAATCCTGTGTCACATTTTTTGTTTAATATTGTTTCTATTATGTAATAATTTTTCACAAGTTATTTAGTTTTCTTTTGATAAGTATCTTATTTGTTATTTGGTTTTCCTTTGTTTTTTGGTTTGTTTGTTTGTTTGCCAAGAAATCTTGAGAAAAGAATTCATCACTTTTGGACCTTAATGCTTGAGGTTAGAAAAAATGGACATCTTTTGCTCGTAGTCTCCATTGAGACTAAGTTTATCTCTCAGATTTCATTTCAATCCAAATTATAATCATAGTTTCTAATTAACTTTTAGGTATTTTGTTTCTTTTTCCATATTTTTTCGTTTTAATTGATAGTTTTGAAATTTATATAGGTGTCTTTTTGCCAATTTTGCGTTTTTCTTTAACTGATATATCAATTGTTGCAAGCTGATATACTTGGTAATTTGTTACTTGGTAATTCTATATATACTACTTGATTTTTGTAGTTTTTAATCCCGTTTCACAATTTTTTGTTTAATATTTTTTCTATTATTTAATAACATTTAACAAATTATTTAGTTTTCTTTTGATAAATATCTTGTTTGTTATTTGATTTTCCTTTGTCTTTTGGTTTGTGTGCCAAGAAATCTTGAGAAAAGAATTCATTACTTTTGGGCCTCAATGCTTGAGGTTAGAAAAAATGGACATCTTTTCTCGTTGTCTCCATTGAGACTGTTTATCTCTCAAATTTCTTTGCAATCAAATTATAATCATAGTTTCTAATTAAATTTTTGTTTTTTTGTTTCGTTTTCCATATTTTTTCGTTTTAATAGATAGTTTTGAAATTTATACAGGTGTCTTTTTGCTAATTTTGCTTTTTTCTTTAATTATATGATATATGAATTGTTGCAGGTTGATCTACTAGTAGTTTCTTACTTGGTAATTTTATATATACTACTTGATTTTTGTAATTTTTAATTTTGTCTTATAATTTTTTAGATTATTTAATAATTTTTCTCAAATTATTTAGTTTTCTTTTTAATTTAATAGATATCTTATTTGTTACTTGATTTTCCTTGGTCGTTTGGTTTGTTTGTTTGCATAGAAATCCTGATAATAGAATTCATTGCTTTTGGACCTCAATGCTTGAGGTTAGAAAAAACGGACTTCTCTTTCTCGCAGTCTTCATTGTGACGAAGTTTTCTCTCTCATATTTCTTTGCAATCCAAATTGTAATCTTAGTTTCTAATTTACTTTTTGGTATTTTGTTTCGTTTTTCATATTTTATCGTTTTAATTAGTAGTTTTGAAATTTATATAGGTGTCTTTTTGCAAACTTTGCATTGTTTTCTTAAATTTTATGATATTTGAATTGTTGCAAATATACATATTGCTAGTTTGTTACTTTGTAATTTTATATATACTACTTGATTTTTGTACTTTTTAATTTGTCTTAAAATTTTTTATGTATTATTTTCTGTATTATTTAATAAATTTACGCAAATTATTTAGTTTTCTTTTTCATTTAATAAATATCTTATTTCTTATATGATTTTTCTTTGTCATTTGGTTTGTTTGTTTGCCAAGGAATCTTGAGAATAAAATTCATTGCTTTTGGATCTCAATGCTTGAAATTAGAAAAACGGACTTCTTTATGTCTTAGATTTCTTCGCAATCAAAATTATAATCATAGTTTTTAATTAACTTTTCAATATTTTGTTTCATTTTCCATATTTTTCCATTTTGATTAACAATTTTGAAATATATGTGTCTTTTTGCTAATTTTGCATTTTTCTTTGATTATATGATCTATGAATTGTTGCAAGTTGATATATTGGCTACTTGTTACTTGGTAATTCTATTTATATGTACTACTTGATTTTTGTAGTTTTTAATCCTGTGTCACAATTTTTGTGTTTAATATTTTTTTCAATTATTTAGTAAATTTCACAAATTATTTAGCTTTCTTTTGATAATTATCTTATTTGTTAGTTGATTTTCCTTTGTCTTTTGGTTTGTTTGTTTGCCACGATATCTTGAGAAAAGAATTCATTACTTTTGGACCTCAATGCTTGAGGTTAGAAAAAAACTGACTTCTTTTTTCCCGTAGTCTCCATTTAGACTAAGTTTCTCTCTCAAATTTCTTTACAATCCAAATTATAATCATAGTTTCTAATTAACTTTTTGTTATTTTGTTTCGTTTTTCATTTTTTTCGTTTTAATTGATAGTTTTAAAATTTATATAGGCGTCTTTTGCTAATTTTGTGTGTTTCTTTAATTATATGATATATGAATATTTGCAAATTTATATATTGGTAGATTGTTACTTAGTAATTTTATATATACTACTTGATTTTTGTAATTTTTAATTTTGTTTTATAATTTTTTGATTAATATTTTCTATATTATTTAATAAATTTTCTCAAATTATATAGTTTTCTTTTTCTTTTAATAAATATCTTATTTGTTACTTGATTTTCCTTTGTCCTTTGGTTTGTTCATTTGCATAGAAATTTTGTGAACAGAATTTATTGCTTTTGGGCCTCAATGCTCGAGGATAGAAAAAACAGAAATCTCTTTCTCGCAGTCTTCATTGAGACGAAGTTTTTCTCAGATTTCTTCAAATTATAATCTCAGTTTCTAATTTATTTTTTGGTATTTTGTTTCATTTTCCATATTTTTTTCGTTTTAATTAATAGTTTTGAAATTTATATAAGTGTCTCTTTTTGCTAATTTTGCATTTTTTTCTTTAATTATATGATATATGAATTGTTGCAAGTATGCTGGTAGTTTGTGTTACTTGGTAATTTTTTATATACTACTTGATTTTTGTACATTTTAGTTTTGTGTTACAATTTTTTGTTTAATATTTTCTATATTGTTTAACAAATTTGCTCAAATTATTTAGTTTTCTTTTTCTTTTAATACATGTCTTATTTGTTATGTGGTTTTTCTTTGTCCTTTGGTTTGTTTGTTTGTCAAGAAATTATGAGAACAGTATTCATTGCTTTTGGACCTCAATGCTTGAGGTTAGAAAAAACAAACTTCTTTTTCTCGCACTCTATTGTAGAGAGAGTGATGTGATAACTTGTAGTGACTTTTTAGCTTTTTGGCTAAAATGTATAGTTGACAAATGAGGCCTAAGACTAAGTTTTTGTCTTAGATTTCTTCGCAATCAAAATTATAAGCGTAGTTTTTAATTTACTTTCCAGTATTTTGTTTTGTTTTCCATATTTTTTTCGCTTTTAATCCAGGTTTTGAAATTTATACAAGTGTCTTTTTGGCTAATTTTGCTTTCTTCTTTAATTATATGATATATGAATTGTTGCAAGTTGATATACTAGTGGTTTCTTACTTGGTAATTTTATATATACTACTTGATTTTTGTAATTTTTAATCTCATCTCACAATTTGTTGTTTAATATTTTTCTCAATTATTTAATAAATTTCACAAATTATTTAGTTTTCTTTTGATAATTATCTTATTTGTTATATGATTTTCCTTTCGTCTTTTGGTTTGTTTGTTTGCCAAGAAATCTTGAGAAAAGAATTTATTACTTTTGGACCTTAATGCTTGAGGTTAGAAAAAAGAAACTCTTTTTTCTAGTAGTCTCCATTGAGACTAAGTTTCTCTCTTAGATTTCTTTACAATCCAAATTATAATCATAGTTTCTAATTAACTTTTTGTTATTTTGTTTCGTTTTCCATATTTTTTCGTTTTAATTGATAGTTCTAAATTTTTTTGTAAGTGTCTTTTTGCAATTTTTACGTTTTTCCTTAATTATATGATATATGAATTGTTGCAAGTTGATATACTGGTAGTTTGTTACTTGGTAATTCTATATATACTACTTGATTTTTGTCATTTTTAATTTTGTCTTACAATTTTTTTTTAATATTTTCTATATTATTTAATAAATTTTCTCAAATTATTTAGTTTTCTTTTTGTTTTAATATATATTTTATTTGCTACTTTGTTTTCCTTTGTCTTTTTGTTGGTTTGTTTGCCAAGAAATTTTAGTTTCTTTTGGACCTCAATGCTTGAGGTTAGCAAAAACGGACTTCTCTTGCTCGTAGTCTCTATTGAGACCAAGTTTCCCTCTCTGATTTCTTCGCAATCAAAATTATTAGTATAGTTTCTAATTAACTTTTCACTGTTTTGTTTTGTGTTTTGTATTCTTTTGTTTTAATTGATAATTTTTTTTAAAAAAATTTAAGTGTCTTTTTGCTAATTTTGCGTTTTCCTTAATTATATGATATATGAATTGTTGCAAATATATATACTGGTAAGCTTTTAATCCCATGTCACAATTTTTTGTTTAATATTTTTTTCTATTATTTTTAAAATTTTCACAAATGATTTAGTTTTCTTTTTGTTTTAATAAATATCTTATTTGCTATTTGATTTTCCTTTGTCTTTTGGTTTGTTTGTTTGCCAAGAAATCTTGAGAAAAGAATTCATTACTTTTAGACCTATAGAAAAAATGAACATGTTTTGTAGTAGTCTCCATTGAGATTAAGTTTCTCTCTTAGATTTCTTTACAATCTAAATCATAATCATAGTTTCTAATTAACTTGTTGGTATTTTGTTTTGTTTTCCATATTTTTTCGTTTTAATTGATAGTTTAATTTTTTTTTTAGTGTCTTTTTGCTAATTTTATGTTTTCCTTTAATTATATGATATATGAATTGTTGCAAGTTGATATACTGGTAGTTTGTTACTTGGTAATTCTTTATATACTACTTGATGTTTATTGTTTTTAATTGTGCCTTACAATTTTTTGTTTAATATTTTCGATATTATTTAATAAATTTTCTCAAATTATTTAGTTTTCTTTTTGTTTTGATAAATATCTTATTTGCTACTTGATTTTCCTTTGTCCTTTGGTTTGTTTGTTGGCCACGAAATCTTGAGACTAGAATTCATTGCTTCTGCACCTCAGCGCTTGAGGTTAGAAAAAATGGACTTCTCTTTGTCGCAGTCTCTATTGAGACCAAGTTTCTCTCTTAGATTTTTTCGCGATCAAAATTATAATCATAGTTTCTAGTTAACTTTTCGGTATTTTGTTTTGTTTTCCATATTTTTTCGTTTGAATTGATAGTTTTAAAAAAAATTTAAGTGTATTTATGCTAATTTTGCATTTTCCTTAATTATATGATCTATGAATTTTTGCAAATATATATATTGGTAATTTGTTACTTGGTAATTCTATATATACTAGATTTTTGTAGTTTTTAATGCAATGTCACAATTTTTTGTTTAATATTTTTTCTATTATTTTTTAAGTTTTCACAAATGATTTAGTTTTCTTTTTGTTTTAATAAATATCTGATTTGCTATTTGATTTTCCTTTGTCTTTTGGTTTGTTTTTTTGCTAAGAAATCTTTGAGAAAAGAATTCACTACTTTTGGACCTCAATGCTTGAGGCTATAGAAAAAACGAATTCTCCATGGAGACTAAGTCTCTCTTGGATTTCTTTACAAACCAAATTATAATTATAGTTTCTAATTAACTTTTTGGTATATTGTTTCATTTTTCATATTTTTTCGTTTTAATTGATAATTTTGAAATTAATATGACACTTTTTTTTTTGCTAATTTTGTGTTTTTCTTCAATCATAGGGGAATTTTTTTTTTTTTAAAAGGTCTTTGATATTAAGATTTTATAAGATAAATGATGTACAATATTGTCATGTAGTAGTTGGGATATCTCAATATTTTCATAGAGAAATTTTGCACTGACACAGAAATTTCAATTTTGATAGAGAAATTTTGAATTTCTCTGGTATGATCACAGAAAAATTTTATCGAGGGACCTTAGTTGATAAAAAAAAACATATTGCACCTCTTCTACTATCCAAAGTTATGTCTCACTAATTTTCCCTTAATTATATGATATATGAATTGTTGCATATATATTGGTAGTTTGTTACTTGGTAAGTTTATATATATTACTTGATTTTTGTAGTTTTTAATTTGTCTTGCAATTTTTTGTTTAATATTTACTATATTATTTAATAAATTTTCTCAAATTGTTTAGTTTTCTTTTTATAATTATTATATCTTTTTTTTTTTTTTCTTTCTTGAGGTTAGAAAAAATGGACTTCTATTGCTCCCAGTCTCCATTGAGACTAAGTTCTCTTGTAGATTTCTTTACAATCAAAATTATAATCTTAGTTTCTAATTTACTTTTTGGTATTTTGTTTCGTTTTTCATATTTTTGCATTTTAATTGATAGTTTTGAAATTTATGTAGGTGTCTTTTTGCTAGTTGTGTTTTTCTTCAATTATATGATATAGAATTGTTGCAAATTTATATACTTGTAGTTTGTTACTTGGTAATTTTATAGATACTACTTGATTTTTATAGTTTTTAATTGTCTTATGATTTTTTATTTAATACTTTCTATATTATTTAATAGTTTTCTCGAATTATTTACTTTTCTTTTTCTTCTAATAAATATATCTTGTTTGTTGTTTGATTTTCCTTTGTCCTTTGGTTTGTTTGTTTGCCAAGAAGTCCTGAGAATAGAATTCATTGTTTTTGGACCTCATGCAAGAGGTTAGGAAAATGGACTTCTCTTTCTCACAATCTTTATTGAGACTAAGTTTCTCGCTTAGATTTCTTCGCAATCCAAATTATAATCATAGTTTCTAACTAACTTTTCGGTTTTTTTGTTTCTTTTGCCATATTTTTGTGTTTTAATTGATTGTTTTGAAATTTATATAAGTGTCTTTGTGCTGATTTTGCGTTTTTCTTTAATTATATGATATATGAATTGTTCCTTAATTTGACTAACCAAATGGCCGTTGATAGAGTCAAGTGGAGAAGAAGGATTCATATAGACAATCCCATTTGATGGGACTTAAGGCTTGGTTTGGTTATGAATTGTTGCAAGTTGATAGATATTGGTGATTTGTTACTTGGTAATTCTATATATACTACTTGTTTTTTGTAGTTTTTAATCCCGTGTCACAATTTTTCGTTTAATATTTTCTCTATTATTTGATGTTTTTTCTTAAATTATTCGGTTTTCTTTTGAAAAATATGTTTTTTGTTGCTTGAGTTTCCTTTGTCTTTCGGTTTGTATTTTGGCCAAGAAATCCTGAGCAAAGAATTCAATACTTTTGGACCTCAATGCTAGAGGTTATGAAAAATGGACTTCTCTTGCTCGAAATCTGCACCATTGAGACTAAGTTCCTTTCTTAGATTTCTTTGCAATGAAATTTATAATCTTAGTTTCTAATTTGCCGTTGTGTTTTTTGTTTAGTTTTTCATATTTTTTTGTTTTAGTTGATAGTTTTGAAATTTATGTCTTTTTCCCATTTTTTTTTTTAATTACATGACATATGAATTGTTGCACATTTATCTGTGATACTTGTCTAATTTGGTAATTCCATATATAGTACTTGATTTTGTAGTTTTTAGCCTTGCCTTACAATTCTTTGTTTAATATTTTATCTATTATTTGATAAATATCTTATTTCTTGCTTTATCTTTGTTTGGTCAATTGAGTTTATGTTACCATTATATTTGAAGCTTCAGTTTGCTTTGACCTAGCTTACTGTTGAAATTCTTTGTTCCTTTTGTAGCTGTTTTTCCTTTTTTCTTGTATTTTTTTTTTTGCAAGCAAAATTGATGCTTAAAAGATTATAAATTGTAATAACACTAAAAACTGTCTTTTTGGCTTGTTTGCAGTGGGTTCACCTGTTAAAAACCAACATGGTGGCTGATAAGTGAAAATTGATATTTGGTAGACAATTTTTTAATTTGAGATATCCTTATGCCTGATTGAGTATTACCCTTTAATTAATACATGTAATATGGTTCCTATTGGGGTATCATTTTCGTAGTAGATTAATTGTTTAGATATTGGGATATAATTTGATGTGTCATCAATGTGTGAGTTAAAAATATGAAAGGTGGCAGGGTCTTTTAAACTATATATTTATATTCAAAATTTGATCACTATAGTGTTACCGTAATTTTTTTTGGAGGGTCCCATTTATGAAAAAGGATAACTATGGGATTTGGTCCACTTCTTGATGCCATATTTCCTGTGCATAATGGGCGTGTTTGATTCGCCGGATTAGGGGGGGACTATCCACTATTTGGATTGTAATCCAAATAGTGCTCCTTATTCGCCGTTTGATTTTTTTTTAGTCCGCCGGACTCCTTATCCCCCATATGGGGGACTATTGTGTCCTAGGGTATAGGATTTGCTACAAGGACTGAGGAGGGAAAAAAAAATAAAAGTATGGTTTATTTGTTTATTAAAAAGGAGGATGTTTAGACTAATCTGTAATCATGTAACATGGGATGAAACCATGTTTGCTGAGTAGATCTTGAGCTGATGGTCTTAAGTTGTGTAATTTTCACAAAGTCAAGATTGTTTTCTTTATATCTAATGTTGTTATTTTGTTAGTTTTTTTTCTTCTGAACCCCAATTTTGCTTGGTTTGTTGTTTTGTTGTAGCTCTGTTGTGTCAAGATGTTGGTTGTTTGATTTATTTTCTTTGGTTTTTGTTATATTATCGTTGGTTGGCGATAATCTTCTAGAGAGTGGTGGTGTCCTTCCCACTGGTCATTGGTGGTGATAATCTTCAATGGTGTGGTGTATTTCCCACAGGGCCACTCACTTGGGTTGCAAAGGACGGCTTCTCTTTCCTAGTAAATATAATCTTGTTTTTGCACATTTTTTAGCTTCATTTGAATTTGGTTTTAAAAATTTCTCACTATAACATGTTTACATGATTCATTCATTCGGTCCAATTACTTCTCAATGATAGAATCATGAATTTTCTATTGTTTTTGCTGTAAAACTATGAAAACAAGAGCTTCATGAAAACAACAGGTTTGAGGATCCTGAGTTCTAATATTTTTTTGTTTCCCTTCACAATAGCTTGTAGCAAAATATTACATGGGATGGGATTGAATGGAAGTTGGACATGGTTTTACTATCGACTATTTCCTTTTTTACTGTTAGTATAATTATGTAAGTTGTTACTTTGCTCCTATTTTGGAGCTTATATTTTTCCTCTACATACTTTACATCTTATTATTCTGATTGATGATCGTATATCTCTCAAATGGATATTTTTGCTTTTAGTTAATTATTGTTCTCAATAATTTTTTCGTGTCTTGGATTCTTCAATTTTATATTTGCTGCTTTCACCAGTTTTGTATTTGATTGTTTCTAAGAAATTCTGCGTGAAATTTTTGCTTTTGATCTCAATGTAATAGAACAGGTCAGTTTTTGAAAATGTGTACAATTAGTTGGGTGACTGAGATTGATACTTCCTTAATCCTACAGTTAGATATGTTTCTCGAACTTCAATGTTCAGCCCCACGTCCCTTCTTTGCCCCCTCTCCCTTCGACAGTGTAAAACACACTAGAATATGTTGTTGAGACTGGGAGTAATTAGAAAAAGGATTTTGGCTACTGACCTGATCCACTCAATTGAGCGGAGGTTCTTGGCCGCACAAGCAGAATCTGACTGGGACGATTGTTTTGATACTGGACTAATCTGTGTGAGTGGAGCCTCTGGGCAGCACAGCCGGAGGTTGTTGACCTGATTGATTTTGTGTGCACAAAAAATCTTTGTTCTGTCCACATTTGATCTAGCACTTTAAATAGACTTTTACAACTCCATTAGCTATTAGTTTTGTGATCTTGTTGAGAGATATATACATTAGTGAAAGATCAGTAGAGTGTTTGGGAGATTGAGTGTGAAGAGACTTGTAATTCTTTTATTCAGATTTTAGTTAAGTGACTCGGTGGACATAGCCTTGAATTTAGGTGAACCATGTAAATCTCGTGTTTCTTTGTGGGTGAACCACATAAACCACAGTTTGGTCTTGTTTGCCTATGTGCGGTTTTACTTTCTCTAGATGTAGAGATGTTTTCTTTTTGGATGCACTACTCAGTAACTATTTATGTATATTTATTTTTCCTGTTTCAATATTGTACTTGGTGAAAATAAAGAAGCTTAGATTTGTTACGTGGGTTTAGAATTTTTGACATTTTTTCCACACAACCTATGTGGGTTTAGTTTCTATATTATTTTGAGGATTTATAAGAATGAAATTGGTCTGATTCTGACACTGTAAACTTTGTCAGAGTACAAGTAAAGTTTATGTTTTGGTGGCTACATTTGCCGGAAGTTCCTATGGACAAATTAAATGTACGAGACTGCTATAGAAATCAATAGTAGTGTATGGAAATTAACATGTATGATATTCTTTACTAATGAAAGGCTGTTGGTTATTACTTATTCTTCTTTATGATCTGCAGTATTACAAATGCTTGGGTCATGGCCAAATGGAAAATTAGGCCAATGTATGTGGCTGTAATTTATTAAAAATTTAAAAGATGATGTTTAATATATGTATGTGTGTGTGTATATATATAATGCTTTGTACATGTATTGCAGGTGAATCAATTGCTAGAATTATTGTCACTCAAAAGCAGCTGGATCATTCAATCTTCGCTGCATAAGGTACCGGATTTGTATCTTGAAATTTTTTATGTAGTGGGTATTTTTTTTAAAAATATTATTTATTCTCTCTTTATGCTTTTTATGGGTTTTGCGATGGCAAATAACTGTTAACTTATGTGATGCTACCCCCAGTGTGATCATTGGATAAAAAATGCTTGCTGTTGCTCTGGTGCATAAAATTGTATAATATTAATTCGGCCTGATCTTTAGAATAATTACAAACTTTGTAACATTTCCTTGAATTATGACATCAGTGGATTCTTATTTTCAGAACTATACAACCAAAAGATGTGATAGAGCTTGGTTTCTATGGATACTATTCAAATTATAGAAATTCCTAGCCTTGAATTGTAGATTTTCTTCTCAATGTCATGTTTCCAATTCTGTCTTGTGTCAATTTGATTGCTACATAGCAGGTTATTTTTTATTTATTTTGTATTAAGGGCTTGTCTTAATCTTCTTCCTTGAGTAATTTTATTATGCATTCTTAATGCCTTCTCTCATTGTTCATTTTTTTTTTTTATTTATTTTAAAACTAACTAGTAGTTTTTATCTGGGTTTTTGTGTTCTTTTATCATGAAGACAATATTGCATCTATTGTGGGCAACTTTATTGCATCTACTTTGGGTTTTATTTCTATTGATTTTTGTTTTTCTTTACTTGCATTTTTAGGGGTGTTTTTATTTACTTTTACTATTTAGTAAAAAATAAAAAAAGAGAATAATCGTGTCAATCATTCTCAATCTTAGGTTTTCTTTGATAAACTTGCAACAAATTCGCAGTCCATCACCTCCACAACCAAACCTCATATTACACTCTAACAATCACACTTAATTTTGCTTGGTTGACTACTAAAAAAATTCAAATGATAAAGCATTGGGAATGCTTTTGTAAGTTCCTTTTCCAGATTTGGTTTTGGTGATGTAGAATGAAATTTGACATAGGAGTGTAATTTGGAGAATAATTTATTAGGTTTCGGTAAATGTTTTTTTATTTATTTAATTTTCTTATACTCTTTCTTTGGCACCTTTTTTTGGTAGCGGATCACCAGACACATCCCGAAGGGAGGACAAACACAGTCAAAGACCTACTAACCAAAAACCTAACCTAGAGAAGAAATAAAAATCTCTCACAACTTGACAGGTAAGGTGATAAAATAAGGATTCAAACAAGTTTTCCTTTAGCTTTTTTCAGGTTTTGAAATTTCTCTTTTCAATTTCTTCTATTTTCCTCCTTAGTAGCCTCTCCATTATTAGCGGTATTAACCTTCTCCACCATCTCACTTGCACAGCTAGGCTCTCTCTATTATTTTTTGAGAATAATTTAGAACATTCTTTTCCACTCTTGATTAGAAGTTAATTTGCTATTATCAAAATCTCCCCTTTCAAAAGATTTGAGGATTTCAAAGACAATAGATATAGAAGAGGTGGAGGATCTTGTCCCCCTCTCTTACTTTATATCAGGTACCGAAACTTGCACATTATCTCTCCCTTTTTTTTCCTTCACTACTTCCCACTTTGTTAGATTTTGTCTCTTCACCTCTCCACCAAGTGGCGGAGGACCTTGTCCCCCCGCTTCATTTATATTTGTTGAAAAAACTTGCATACCATCTTTCCTCTTCTTCTTCACCACTTCTACTTTGTTGGATTTTGTGTTTTAGTTTTCTTGACTCTCCACTATTGTTTGTATAAGAGGGAGGATTAAATGTCTTTTGTTTATGAGACCAAGCCCTTGCAAACATCACACTTTCGTAATTTCCGTGGAACTTCAACTCTAATCTCATATGGATCACCATAATCTAGATTTATTTTTGAAGACTTGGGAGTTTACCTTAACTCTAATATCATACGGATCACTATAATCTCTAGATATATTTTGCAAGACTCAAGATTTTTTCTGTTTGTTGGCATTTGAATGCGTACTATAACAAAAGTAAGTTTGCTTCTATTAAAAGTAGGTTGAGTCAAGTAGAGAGGAGTTTCAATGATGATACTAGCAGTATACGGAAACCATCTTCGGTCCAAAGGATCATTGTACAACTTCACCTACAGTGGAACAACTAAGAAGTCACATGGATCATTGTACAACTTCACCCACAATGGAACAACTAAGAAGTCACATTTTGCTAGTTTTAGCTCAGGTTGTTATTTATTTATTTTTTTTAACAACAATTAATCTAGCCCCAACATAATTAGGATCATCTCTGAAAATTTTGTCCATATCTTCTTTACTTTTTATTTTAAAAATGAAGAAACCATTAAAAATAGATACAACATTTTCAAGAGAATTTTCCTAAAACTTGTCGCAAGTTTTCACATAATTGAATGAGAATCTCCAACTATGGCATTTTTCCAGTGGAAAAAGCTTTTTTTTGGAGAGATCTCAATAAACACATTATAAATGCCATCTATTAGCTTCTCAATCTTTATGGGCAGCAATTTTGTAGTAGGCTTTTGACACTTTTGTTAATCTCATTTTTAACTAAAGAAGATTGTGAATTTTCTGAATCCTTTCTCTGGCACTTTTTCTAAAAAAATTACAAAAAAATAATTATTATATCCAAATTAGAAAAAGTGTTTAAAATTTTACCATGAATATGAATGTGTGACCTAGATTTAATTCTGCATAATGGGACTTGCATTTAAAATAAATTTCAACCTCAATGCATTTTTTGAATATTTTTTTTCTAAATAGAATTTCTGTATCGGTTCCGATAGGTAGCTCGAATTTGAAGGCTCGAATTTGGAGAAGAAGAAGAAGAGAAGAAGAAGAAGGAGAGAAGGAGGGAGGAGGAGGAGGAAGGAGGAGGACTGAAGGGGGCATAGTCACAGGGGGAGGCGGAGGCGGAGGCGGGGCCGGCGGCGGCAGGTGGTCTTGCGACGATCATGTGTCTTTGCGATGATCTCCTCTCCTCCTCTCTCTTTCTCCCTCTCTTCTCCTCTCTTCTTCCTTTGCTCTTCTCCTGTGTTCAACGAAGAAGAAGAAGAAGAAATGAAAGAAAGAAAGAAAAGGAAGAGAAAGAAAAGGCAGAAAAAAAAAAAAAAAATCGAAACCCAAAACGACGTCGTTTTGGGTTTCGAGCCGAATTCGGGCCACCGAATTCGAGCTACGAGTCATTTTCCTTTCTGTATTCCTAAGTCAAATAATTTGTTCCCATTTTGTCTTTCACTTTTTCTTATCATATATATATTATTTGGTTCTTAACTTTTCAATTGTGACAAATTTGATCATAACCATGAATTTTGAATCTTGTTCCAAACAAGGACAATTGAAGTATCACTGCTCAATTTCAAGGGTAAAGTTGTCAATTTGATAAAATATAAATTAATTTGACAAAAATAAATGTCAAAGAAATATTTTTAAATTTTTTAAAATTATTTTTACCCTCCAAAGATAAAATTATGTAAAATTGATAAATCTTTTAAAAATTTATTTATTTATTTTTTTTATCAAATTAATTTTTATTATGTGTTTGGATGATGCTTATGTAATAAGTGGTTGTTTTTATTTTCATTAAATTAGTTTTTATTTTCAAAAGTCAAATATGGCGATAATTTTAATATCATTATTAAATCAATCAATTAAATTAAAAAATTCAAAACTAAAAATATTTTATATATTAAATATGTCAATTACAAATTAAAAGCCTAACAACCAGTCATTACATAATCATTATCCAAGCACATAATAAAAATTAATTTGGTAAAAAAAATAAATATGTCAATTTTACATAATTTTATCTTTGGTGGGTAAAAATAATTTTTAAAAATTTTAAAATATTTTTTTAATATTTATTTTTATCAAATTAGTTTATATTTATCAAATTGATGACTTTGCCCTTGAAATTAAGCAATAGTGTATTCAATTATCTTTATTTGAAATAAGATTTAAAATTCAAGGTAAAATATGTCACAATTAAAAAGTTAGGGACCAAAATGACACGAGTCCCAAACTATAGAAACTATTAGTGTAATTCGTCATTTAAAATACAATAGAATTAAAATTATCAAAATATACACATAATTTAACTAAAATTAATATATTTATTTATTCAAGTAACAATTTTATAGAATAATAACGTCAATATTATTAAAATAAATAATTAAAATCATACTTTTCTTTTATAATACACAATGTACCATCAAATATTTTTTGAGAAAAAAAATAACATATGCATTATACAGGCGAACTGCTAGTATTATTTAAATTCCAAATCCAAACATAGCGATTGTCCCACATATTGATAGGTTATTTTATTTTATTTATTTATTTTTTGAATAAGAAAAAAAAGAAGGCTTTGAGATGTGATCATGACATTTGTGGACCTAGAAATATTTGTGAAATTTATCAACCACCTCCAACAAAATTAAAATTCAGAATATCCAAATGTAAACATAGCGATTGTCCCCCGTTTTTTTTTTTTTTTTTTTTTTTTTTTTTTAATAAGAAAAAAAAGATGCTTGAGATATTATATCCAGAAACACTAGTAAAATTTACCAACCATCCCTAACGAAATTACGGCTTTGTGTGGCATATATTAAAAAAATTAAAAAATTAAAAAGTTACTATCCTATTTAAATTATATCATCTTATTTAAATTACATCACATATTTATCATATCACTTCAAATTTAATTCATACCTAATTTATATTTTATAAAAAATCAAAAAATATATTTGTTTACAACCTCCCAAAGCACCCCTAAAATTCAATCAGAATATCGCGTGAGATCTATCGGATGACCACTGGATCATCAGGACGGTGGTTACGTATGGATAGTTGGAGTCCACGTGCAAAGCATAACCAGACAACTCATTCCCGACACACAAGTGTGGTAAATGTCCTTTGTCGTGATATGACAACTTAAAAAAAAAAAAGGAAAACAAAAAATACAAAAATCTTGTCGTGAACAATGGCCCACTTTCTTCTAGAACCGTTGGAAGGGTGTACTGAAATATGCCCCATATCATCTGTATATATAACTGTGTTTTTAGTTTTTGAATCATTTTATTCATCTTCATCTTGATTTATTTTTCAATAATCATTTTATAAATAAATGGCAAATTATAAACATTTATGTAGGCAGTATCACAAATAATGTAAAAAATAATAATTATGGATATTGAATTTTGATCTCACAATCAAATCGGATCTTTTTATTGAAATCCTAAGAAATAAGATGCAAAATACGTGCAGAAATAGAGAAACTCAATACCTGCAAACAAGAAGATAACAAGACTGGTGACTTGTCTACCTGAGGACACTACAACGATCAAGTCAATCTATTTATCTCTCAAAGATAACGGCCTTGTTTGGTTTGTTTTTGTAGAGTAATTTTTGAGATAAAAAGTACGAAAACTTATTTGATTTACCTTTTTTCAGAAATAATTTTAAAAAATTGTTTTGGAAAGAGAGTTAAAAAAAGTAATTGATTTGATGTGTATGAGAGAGAGAGTGATTTTAGAAAGTAGGTAACCAAACAATTTTTTGAGATTTTTTTTGAAAAAATTTGTTTGGTTTGATTATTCTTGAAAATTTATTTGTAGAGAATTTTTTCCAAAATTTTTTCTGAAAAACAAAACAAACAAGGCCAACAACTTAATCACAATACTTACAAAGTAAAATATACCTTAGACCTATGGGGTGTCTTATTTTTATAATAAACAATGTCCTTATCTCCTAGAAGTTTTATTTCATAGGACTCTATCTCTTACAGGATATCACCTATCAAAGATTACTCAAATTTGAAATAGGATTAATTCTCTCAAGAGTTTTGACATATCCAAACAAAGAGTCTGTCATCATTTAGGACTCTAGTCCCTTATTCGAACATCTTGGATTTAGATATCGTTTGACCACACCTTAGCCAATTAGAATCACTCATATGGCACATCGACTAACCATCTAGGTCACGTGGACAACTTAAAATTATGTCTCCATAACTACCCTCTAGGTTCTACTACCTCGGTCATACTGAAATGTTGAGACTTACAGTATCTGATCTCTAACATGTCGATGCACGACATGCTGGAGGGTGCGCCTCCGACCGAGATTATGATTCGTTGTCACCGACACGTTGATCTTGCACGATGTTAGCCATTTATTTTGACTAAGTTTCCACAAACGTCGCCAAATTGTGAGTGTTGAATTTTGACCTCACAACCAAATCGTATCTTTTCGCTGAAATCCTAAGAACTAAGCCGTAAAGCACGTGTAAGAAAAATAAGCTCAACATCTGCACACAAGAAGACAACAAGACCGGTGGCTCGTTCACCCTAGAGCACTCCGATGATTAAGTCAGTTAACTTATCTCTCAAAAATATCAACACAAAATAATATTAGTTCAGAACATACCTTAGGCCCACTGAGTGCCTTCTTTTTATAATGAACAGTGCCCTCGTCTCCCAAAAGTCTTACTTCATATGATTTTATCCCTTACAGGGATATCACTTATCAAGGACTCCTCTAATTTGGAATATGATTAACTCTCTCAAGAGTTCTAACCTATCCAAACAGAGAGGCTGTCATCATCTAGGACTTTAGTCCCTTATCCAAACATCTTAATTTAGATGTGGTTTGACCACACCTTAGCCAATCAGAATCACTCATGTGGCATCTTGACTAATCACCTAAATCACGTGAACAACTCAAAATTATAACTCTACAGTAATAATAACAGAGCATTTTCTGTTGCGTCATTGGTTTTAAAATTTTATTTTACATTGTGTTACAACTTATATGACAGGATAAGATACTAGTATTCTTTTTTAGATATTTTTTTTTTGCAAAAATGCTTGTGAACACTAAATTGGGAGCACTAGGGGAGTTCTAATGAGCTGGCCCCTCCTATGATGGGATTGTTGAGTCTGTATTTTTTTTTTATATTAAATTTTCAGCTCATTAGAGCTGATTAGTGGTCTAGTGTTTAGAGCTCTCAATCAGCTCTCTTTGTTTTTTGAAATCCTGAAACAAACAATTAAGAAAAATGCTTGGTAGCACTAATTAGTGCTCCCACTAATTAGGTGGCAGTGGGTCCCGCCAGAAATGATGTGATGTTTTGGTCTTGGAGTTGTATTTTTTTTTTCTATTTTTTTAATGCATTAGTGCTATTAGTGGTGGTATTTTTAGTGGGATGAATCATTGTTGAACAATTAATCATAAGTATTGGTGATGAAATGACAGCTAAAAATTAATAAAATATACCAATGCCATTCTAGTTATATGCAGGTCAAGTAAGAATTTAAGCATAACTTAAGTGATTGTATTTGAATAGATTTAGGGTTTGATATATATATTTTTTTATCGGCAAGATTTAGAATTTGAACCTGTGAGTAATGAATTGTGAGGTATTTTGAGAAGATGGTTAAAAATTAATTTTTTTTAATTTTTTTTTATGTAAAAAATAATACGACTCAAAATAAATTAGAAATTAACTTTTAACTTTTAACCTATGTTTCCAGATGGCCCCATACATTGGCTACATATATATTTTCTCCTTAAATTTTTCTGACCACTAGTATTTATTATATAGGTTGCAATATTTACCACAAAAATTAGAGTTTCTCTTCCACTCCCAAAAAAATCGAGTGCCTTCGAAGCTCTGGAATCTAGTGCAAAGCCTCCTTATCTTCATTTTGAGGATATATTTACATACTAAATTTTAGGAGAAATTATTAGATATTTTTGATTTCACATTATGTCTTGAACTACTGAACAATCATCCTAATATTACGGACACAGACCTAACTTAAAAAATAATTTTGATTATATATGTTAAATGGTGGAATTTTTTTGTTAAGTAGATTGTTTCGCTCAAATTACTCTATTTGCATTTTGGATAAATTACACTTATATCTGTTGAGATTTGAAAAAAATATAGTTAGCTGCAGACTTTTGACATAATTAATTAACTTTTTGACTTTTTAACTACATTTGAAAAATATAGTTTATTTTTTTCCCTATATTAACCACTTCTCAAACATGGATCATACAAGTGAAACAAATTTCATGTCACAATGGGACAACATTACCGGCTATATTCAGTTATTTATTAAGATAAATTACCAATAGATCTTAATAGTTGGATTTAATTTCTATCAAGTCTTATTAAAAATAAATCTTAATAAAATTGTCATTAAAAATATTTTTTTGACGATTTTTTACACATGTCGCTAAAAATTGACAATTAGGGACTCTTTTTTATTACGATTTTTATAAATTGTCACTAAAATTTATAATCAGTGACATTTTTCTATGACGAATTTTTCAAATTGTTGATAAATTTGAAAATTAGTCTTTCTTTGTGACAATTCTTTGTGACATTATTTTATTTTATTTAATTTTTTCTCTAGAGGCAGGCTGAAAAGGACTCCATGGAAAATGACATTCATGGCCTGCCAATGGAGAAATTACAGCTTCATCAACCTTAAAAGATGAAAACAAAAAATAAAATGTTATAAAAATAAACTCTTGTTGGTTGTATTTTTGGTTTTTTGAGGCCTCACGAACATCAAATCATATATATATATATATATATATTATTAAAAAAAAAAATTTCACATTTAAGTGACACATTATATAAGTTTATTTTTTTAAGAGAATCATGTCAGCATGTATTTTCTTAATTACATATAGAGTTTTACACAAATTAAAACCTAATTTAAATTATACTAATTTTATCTATTTTATTTATATTCTATTTGACAAATATTTCTCTTCCATATATTTTTCATGGTAAATTGAGATAATCTACAAACTCAACATCAATTTTGCGTTTCACGTTTTTCTTATTAATTTTTCCAAGGATATTAAGATTTTTTTTAATGCTAGATTGTCTTTTTTTTTTCTTCTTATTTTTTATGCATTATTCTATATCCAATACCAATTCTATATTATGGATTTATCGTTTAAATTTTATAGTGATTCTATATATTAAATTATACTTCTTTTTCTACATTATTTTATGTAACCACAATTCACAGAAGGAAAAACTTGCACAACCATCATACTTTCGAAGAACTTCTAAAGTTTAGATTTACTGCTTGAATTACTTTTTCAATTTTCCAACAATAAGTTCTTTTATGTTTTGAAATTATATTACAGATAATTAATCACTTCACATACTGAGATCTACCTATTGTTTGGATGTTTTCATTATTTTTTCTTTTTGAGTTTAATGTTGTTATATTATTCTTTCTTAATTAGTCGTCGTCAAATTTTTTTTTATATAATTGATATTTTAATTTAATTAAGAATATTTATTTTACAATCTTATAATTTAATATATATATATATATATATCATATAAAATCATTATATAATAATCTAACTATAACATATTCATATTTAACATTTTTAATAAATTTTATATAATTTATTCAAAATAAAAAAAATTACACATGCGTTATAAGGATCAACGGCTAATTAATGATTATTTTATCGGATTTTGAAAAAGGGAACACGAGGCAAGAATTATGGATTCCTCTTACTGGACATTATGCGACAAGATCAAAGTGCTTATTTCGTTAATTTTTTTTCCTTTTATTTAGTTATTTATTTATTTATTCTAATATTTATGGTAAAATAAGATGTGGATGGATGAATGTAGCATTGTGTGTTGCACCAATTAGAGCCATTTGAAGCTAATTATTGTTTTTCTAGTTTCAAAATGGGACCATGATGACTAAAATCACATCCGTTGTGAGCTATGTATGCTCTTTCTTTCGTGGCATGCAAATGGACAAATATTGGTCCGAAAACTAAGTGAAAACGATTCTACACCATGAAAAAACCACTTCACTTTGTTATCAAGTGAAAGAAAACTAGCCGAGGCCACTTTCCAAGTAAATGATTGACGTAATTGGGGTTTAATATTCTCAATTGTAATGCTATGCTGCCTAAAATAAACTAAATTAAAAAAAATAATAATAATAAATGATGAGATTGATTTGAAGAATTTATTTTTGTTTGAGTTTTTAAAACTTGTTTTTTAATTTATCACACTACAATATATAAGAGTTTTAGAAACCAAATTTTTTGGTTTCTAAAAGTAAAAATTTTGTTACAAAAGACATTTAGGGATTAATTTCTATCGTCTAGACAATAGTTGTTAAAAGGTCGTCTTGAAAAATCAAAAATAAAACTTTTAGCGACAAATTTTTTAAAATGTCACTAATAAATTGGTCTCAAAATGGTTTACTTTTTAAGACAAAAAATTTGGTCTCCAAAAAATAATAATTCATTATTAATGTCCAATTTTCGTTGCTAAAAATATAATAACACTTTTTGCAACACCCCTAAAAAATAATTTTGTCTCTAAATTTTAGTCTCTAAAACCTTAATTTTTTATAGTGTATTTTTATTTTTGTTTATTTATTTTTGAAAACTTAGAAACTTGACAAAAATAAATACTAATTTTTCTTTTTTTCAAAATATTTTCACCCCCCCCCCCCCCCAAAAAAAAAAAATAGAAAACATATGAAAATAATGAACGTTTTTGATGTTTTTATTTTTTTCACCAAATTAACTTTTGAGAATTTTCAGAAAATAGATTCTAAAAATTCAACCAAACAGATATTTTTCATTTCATTTTTCTGATGTACATTTTTTCATTTCCACAAATTTTAAAATTTTTAATAAAGAAAAAAAAAAGAAGTAAAAAAGAAGAAGAATATTATAACTATTTTTTTTTTTGATTCATAAAAAGTTTAGGAGGAGGGGAGGCTATCCCATTCCAGGGTCAGGGAAAACGTTACGCAATATCGCTCTACCAACAAAGGACTGCCGACAGCGGGACTCGAACCTAAGCCAAATGGGTGAAGAGGACGATCCTTACCAATTAAACTAACCCTTGTTGATAAAGAATATTATAACTATTGTCAAAGAGATGTTGTGTGCCCAACTTGTCTTTCTTTTTTTTGTTTTTTTTTGTTTTTGGGGTTATCTATCAACTTGCCTCTTGTCACGCCATATTTTTATGATATTTTATTTATTTATTATTATGATATTATTTTATTTTTATGACTTTGAGATAAAGATGGGAAGAACAAATGGTGATAGTTACTTCCCTAGTTCGGTCCTTTTCCCATTTCATTGGTTTAATTCCTCTCTTTTTCTCCCTAAAAAGAGGGAGTGACAACTTGTTTAGGAGTTGATACTCCTTTGATTTTTAACGTCCCAATCAGTGGGTAAATGAATTTTTAGGGAATTTCTTTCCGTTGTAGCGAAAAAAAAAAGAAGAATTTTTAGGGAATTGGATAAGTTTGATGAGCCATTTGTTTGTAAGCAATGTTACATTTTCAAAACAGAAAATTAGAGAAATTTTAAAATTTCACATCAACTGTTGAGATTTTTTTAAAGTGTCACATATAAAATTTATTAATTTTCAATATAAATCATTGATATAAAATTTATGATAATCAATATAAATCATTGATATAAAATTTATGATAATTTTTTAGTGTCATAAACTTTTTGTTTGTCCAAGCAAAAATAGAAAAGAAAAAGCACTCAGTTTGTTAGGTGATAAGTAGTATAACTATTTGCCTAAGAGCATCCTTGACAGCTTATTTATATTTTATCTTAAAATATTATTAAAAAATTTATTTTTAATTTTAAGAATTATTTTTTTATTTATTTCTCCCAACAAACTTCTTATTCTTTTTTTATTTTATTAAAATAGTCTTTTTAATTGTTCTTAAATGTGAATTTTTTTTAATAATAAAATAATTAAGCAGAACGTAAGAAAAGCGAAGAAAGAGTCAAAGCTTGAAGCGACCGTTGGACGATTTGGTGAAGCAAGTTTTGCCCATATCACTTCATCTGGGACATCAAGGTGGACGATTACTGTCAGATTTGAGAGAGCTGCAATGATTCCTTAGAAATAGAAAATAACTATAGCAATCCTAAATTTAAGGGGTTGTATAAGGGATCTGGTGATGAAGGATTTTTGAAAAATCAATCCCTTAATTTAGCAAAAAAACTATTATAAGGGGTTTGTTGAGGATGCTCTAAGTCCAAGATTTGCGTTGAAAGAAAGAAAAAAAAAAAAGAAAAAGAAAAATTAAGGTTCGTTTAGGATGTGGGTTGACTTTTCGGCTATTTTAGTTTGGAGTTAAAAAGTTTCGTTTGAAATAGGCTTTTTGACTTTTTTAATTTTTGTGAGAGAAAAAATAAAATAATTGTAATTTGGATGTGACATTTTATTTTATTGAGTTAAAAATCTTATTTTGTTTTTTTCTTGTGACTATTTTAGCCAAAAAATTCCGTTTAATTTATGCCAAACGAGGGCTAAGAGCATCTCCAACCCATCCTTCAAAACTCCAAATATGAAGGATCCTTCCTAATTTTGAGCTCCAACCCATCCTTCATTTCTTCCTCCTAAATGAAGGAAGATGGATTGATCCTTCAAATATGAAGGGAGGATGAAAAAATGAAGGAGACCTCCAAAACACTATTCACTGTATATTTCTTATCATATTTGAAATAACTTTTAATGTGTTTATTTAATTTTTATAAAATTGACATCAATAAAAAAAAGTATAAATCATACCTTTAAAATGAGTATAATATTAAATATATTTTACAAAAATTTTAAAATTAAATATTTATTAATAAAGAAAAATTACTTTTGATTGGAATTTGAATGAAGGAAATGAAAGTTTGTGGTTGAAGTTTGAATGAATAGTGACATCCTCTACATTTACTTTTTGAATAAAAAATATTATTTCCATCTTCATCAGAAGAGGATGTGGTTGGAGATGCTCTAAGGCTAAGGCTAATTCTTTTCTTTAGTTTATTAATCGGATTGGAGGATTAAGGGGTGGTTTGAAATGATCTAAATAAGTACATTTTTTAATTTTTTATGAAATATGGGTTGGGTATGGGTATGGGTTGGGTTTGAAGTGATGTGTTAGAGAAGTGATATGACTTAAATATGATGATATAATTTAAATAGAATAGTAACTTTTTAATTTTTTTAAATCATGCCAAATAAGGCCTAAATTGAGAGAGCTGTGGGCGTATTCTGAGCTCCTCTCAATAGGTAGTTTTGTTGTTAAATTTGGACGAGTAAAAAAAATATTGAAACAAAATTTTTAATGAAAATGATACTTGAGTTTAAAGTACTTGAGTTTGGAAACATAATTTTTAATGAATAATTCCATAATACTAGCAATTTTATCAAAAAATTTATTAAAAATACAAGAGGTCAAATTTAATTGGTAGTAAACAAATAGACCCCGTTTGTTTTCAAAGGTAGAATGGAGGGGATTGATAGTGAGAAAATTAAGTAAAATTGTATTTGTTTTGATGGTAGCGGTTAATGTAGGGATTGTTAAATTATTACCCTATAAAAGAAATATAAAATATTAAAATAAATAAAATTATGATTTTTATTTAACAAAAAATACAAAAATATTAAATATTAATGTTAAAAAAAATACCCAAAATGTAAATAAAAAAATAAAAAAACCTAATCCCATAGGACTAATTTTCTAGTACCATTGCTACTTCCTTCATCTCAATCCCAACACCAAGGCTCATCCTAATTCTATGGAATTATAAATCATTTCTCCATCTCTCAAAACAAACATAACATATAATCGGTTCCACTTCCATCTCAATCTTAATTTCACCTCTATCTCCCAAAGCAAATAGGGTCATAATGATATTTAAATATTCATTGATATTTGGCCATGTATGTTTTTAATAAGATTGTTAATAGCATTGCTCATTTTTAATACTAAGGATTGTTTAGAAATTGTTAAATAAATTGAGTTTTTTACCTATTACAAAATATATTTAAAAAATAAAGAGATAATGTAATTAAAAAAATCAAAAAAATTAATAAACAGGCTTATAAACTACTCTCCCAAAGAGGCCTAATAAAATCTTATAATGTGAGGAGTTGTAGTGACTCCAAATTAAAAAGAAAAATAGAAAATATATGTCTCAAGAATTAATAGAACAGAGCCCTCATAAATAAGGCTTGTCAATGGTCAACCATTTAAATGTCTCAATTCACTTATTATTAATACGCTGAGTTAAAAAAAAAAAAAAAAAGGAGGAGGTTGATTGGTTTCATTTGCTATTTGTCTGAATTTGGACGCGTTGAAAAAATAAATTTATACACGTGTTAGAAAATGTGGATTGAGTGGGTTGCGTGAGTTAAGAGTTGGATGCGGTTTGATTTGATGGTTTGAGCTTCATTATTTTGGGTTGTGAGAGTAATTTTTTGTGTAAATTAAATAACTTGAAACATATTAAATAAAAAATAAATTATTTATAGAATTTATTTTATCGAAATGTAAAAGTAAAAATATCAAGTTGAGTGTGTGACACTTTATCCTTAAGACTGATTCGTCACGCTATGGTGTTTACGGATAAAAAGAGTCTATCTCTCAGAATACAATGATCTTCACAAATTGTAATAGTACTCTAAATAATTTGTACAGCAAACAAACTTGTGTTCTATACTCTCTTAATTTTTTAAAAAAATTATATGAAGAATATATATGCAATAAAGCAAAATTGGACAGCAAAATGAATTTTCCAGATTATTTTTTTAGATGCAAAAAACTGTTGAAATGGCTGGTATTTATAGGCAAACTGATCTGTCTAAACAGGTGCAGTTTTGAACCAAACAAGTATGAAATTGTTTTGAATAGATACAGTTCAAAATTCAAATAAATTTGCGAGTTTTTGATTTGAATCTTGTCTCGAATCGCTGGGAAGCTGTGACGATTCAAAGTTATGAATTTGTTATGAAATTTGGAAGAGGCACAAATTTTGGACAAAAATTTGAATTCAAATTTTAATTAAAAATATTTTGAAATTCAAATAATTTTCTGAAAGAATTTTTTTTTGAAAAAATTCAAATGAATTTTGTAAAAAAAATTAACATTAGAACTGACCTAACCCACACTTGGTACGGCCGGTCGGACGATGGCGGCGGCGGCGCACATGTGATGGTTTGGGCTAAGGTTCACTTTATCCATAACTCTTTCTTTCTACAAACTTGGGGTGCCCCTTGGGACCCAACTCAAGTGTTGTTACCTAGAACTTATATACACACATAAATTCTCTTAAGTTTCCAATGTAAGACTAGCCTTACAAGGAAACCCACATTTAGTGTTTGAATTGTCCATTCCACGAACTCGAAAACGACGTTAACTTCTCATTCACTCATAAATGGTTGTGACAAACCATCTTTACCATGTGACTTGTCATGCAGTAAGGAACATGCCACCTCTTTAGACCCACTCCAAAAGACATGTGGGACCCACTCAACTTTGGGCCCAAAGTTGGTCCAAAATAAACCTATAAAAACTAAAATTTCCAACAATCCCCCACATGAATGGAATTTGACGAAGAAAAAATGCAACAAGATGATTTAATTACAAAGAGTACAAATATTAGAAATATTCTGCAAATGATGAGTAGTTTTTGATTTTGAACCTTCCCTTGTGAGACATTATCAGATTTACTAGCTAACCAGTGAACATGATATCTTGAACTGTTCAGCCATTTGTGTAAACCAAGACAATAGAACTCACACAGTATATTACTAGACATAGTTTAGTTCTCACTATTGTGTTCATTTTGGTCTTGAACAACCTAGTGTTTCATGAGTGCTCTAAAGACTTGTAACCCTTCACAAATCTCATAGAACCGGCCTAGTTTACATTCATATAGGTGAATCTTATGAAAAGTATCCTGCCATACTCCACTAGGTATTCCTAAATATAAGAATTATTAAAAGTATTACTTAACCTAAAAATGCTGCAGACATCACTATTTCATCATAGAAATGGGTAGGAGTTTGACTCCCCAGTGATCCATATGAGTCATACACAACTCAGTTATCCATTTGAATCTAAATCTCGGGATCTCCAGTCAACTAGGCTGGGTTGCCGTTGTGGTAACTCTTATTTAATAGGCTTAAGTCTCATTCTCTTTGATGAATTCTCAACTAACTCTCTTGCTAACCCTTTGGTTAGTGGATCCGCTATGTTGTCTTTAGATTTCATATATTCAATGGAAATAATTCCATTAGAGAGTAGTTGTCTTATGGTGTCATGTCAATGACGAATGTGTCGCGACTTACCGTTATGCATATAATTATGTGCTCTACCTATTGCTGATTGACTATCACAATGTATGCAAATAGCAGGCACCGGTTTTAGCCATATTGGAATATCTTCAAGGAAGTGACGAAGCCATTTTGCCTTTTCCCCAACTTTATCTAAAGTTGTGAATTTTGATTCCATAGTAGATCTAGCAATGCAAGTCTGTTTGGAAGATTTCCAAGATACAACTGCACCACCAAGAGTAAAAACATACCTACTAGTGGATTTTGAGTCTCTAGTATTTGATAGCTAGTTTGCATCACAATATTCCTCAAGTACTGTTGGATATCTAGTATAATCTAACCAAATGTTACGAGTAAAATGGAAATATTTTAGAACCCTTATAATTGTTTTCTAGTGTTCTACTCTTGGATTACTCGTATATCTATTTAATTTACTTACTGCATAAGTTATATCTGGGCGAGTGCAGTTCATCAAGTACATTAAGTTTTCAATATTTTGGGCATACTCTAATTGAGAAATACTTTCCTATACATTCTTAAAAAGAAACAAATTAATATCCACAGGTGTTCTAGCAAGATGATCATCATCTTTGTTGTATTTGTCAAATATTTTCTCAATGTAATGAGATTGTGACAAAGTATAACCTTTTGATGTTTTGGTAATTTTCATACTAAGAATTACATCAGCAATTTCTATGTCTTTCATGTCAAAATGTTTATTTAATATTTTTTTGGTAATTTTAATTATGTCATTATTACTACCTATGATGAACATATCATCCACGTAAAGACATACTATAACATAACCTTTGTTTGTGTTTTTAATATAAACACATTTGTCACATTCATTAATTTTGAATTCATTTGACATTATTGCTTTGTCAAATTTCTCATGCCATTACTTTGGCGCTTATTTTAAACCATATAATGATTTAACCAATTTATACACTTTCTTTTCTTTTCCTGGAACAGAAAATCTTTCTGGTTGTTCCATGTAAATTTCTTCATCTAACTCACTATTTAAGAAAACGATTTTCACATCCATTTGACGAATTTTTAGATTGTATGGAGATGTAATGGCAATTAGCATTCTAATGGATGTTATTTTAGTAATTGGTGAGTATGTGTCAAAGTAATCAAAACCTTCTTTTTGTCTAAAACCTTTGACCATAAGTCTTGCCTTGTATTTGTCAATTGATCTATCCGCTTTCATTTTTCTCTTGAAAATCCACTTCTACCCAAGAGGTTTACAACTTGGTGGCAGATTCACCAATTCTCAAGTGTGAGTTTGCAGAATGGATTCGACTTCACTATTTATAGCTTCTTTCCATAAAGGAGCCTCAGGACTGGACATAGTGTCACGCCCCGAACCCGCCCCTAGAAGTTCGGTGACGAGACCGGCCAGTAATCTTAGATTACCAAAGGCCTTTCTATGCAAAACATAAATAAAAGGGGCTCGCGGAAGCACAAGTAAATAATAAAGAGTCCAAGAGCTATGCATAAATATGAACAAGTTATATACATGCCAAAATGATGAGTTAATTACCCACTATCTTTACATAACATGATCATATACACCGCATAACATCAGTTACAATAGTACAACAACAAAACAAAACCACAACGGCCTTCCAGGCCTAGCCAATCCGAGCACTCAAACTGGTAGGCTTCAAAATGGCGGCTCGAACAAGAATCCGCCTAGGCTTGACTTCAGAAGGCTCACCTATAATACATAACAAACAATGAGCTAAAGCTCGAAGTAACATAACAGTAAAGAGGTTAGTGAACGAAGTCCGACATTCCTTATAAAACTGTAATAAAACATTCATAATCATAATCAGTCATCATATAGAACATACGTAATGGCATACTCCATAGAACATAACATGTGTCGACTAACGACTAGAGTAACCGGTCCCGGACACCGATTAAACACATACCGAGATCTCAGAAGCGGTCATGGGCTTGTCCTTCCATGCCGTCCCCCATGACTCATGACGCATGGGCCTGCATGTTCTCGCCCCCATGACTCAACTGACTATGGATGCCATACTAGATTCGTAAACAGAACACTCGTTCACAATTAACAGTATCATTTCAAACGTATCATATCATATCATTATCATTTGAAACATAATTCATATTAACATATCTTTACGGAAATGTTACTTACAGAGGGTTTCCGAAACCGATGGCACGGTCTTCTCAATTCGACCTGCAACAATAACATTATAACACATTCTCAATTTACATTATCCTTAATCATGCACTTCATTCCTTTCTTTACTTTACTTCATGTTCATTCATATTCATTTCAATCTCATGTGATTCATATAATTCATACCCGTTTCATGCTCATAAGGTGTTTAAGTGATGCCATTAACATGTTAGAACCAAGTAATTCATGCTGTACAACTTTCAAAATTTCACTGAAAATAGCCTTTTTTCCGGCGCCACTTTGGCGCTCGGCGGTGCTCAATCAGCGCTTTGGAAGGGTGATTTCTACGCTCGAAGCGGGCTCAAATTTCTGCAAATCGATTCTTCTTCTATACTTCATCCTTTCCTTTGAAACACTAACTTCCAACTTGAAATCAAAGTTCAAAACTAGTAATCAACAACATGATTTAACTATTACATCTTCAATTCAAACCCATTTACATCGTCTATAAAATCAACCCATAACTCAAAGTAGAAACCATAAACATATACATACATAAGCTTCTTAGTTCACTATCCATGGAGGCTTTGAGGAAATAATCTCTTTTAAGCCAATAAACATGATTCAACCCATTCTAACCATGATCTTGAGTTTAACATACAAGAATTAGCAAGCTATTTCAAGAATTTGAGGAGAATGCTTACCTTAATCACCTCCTTAAACAAGTTTGAGCTTACCCCTTTTTCTTTCTCTTTTCTTCTCTTGGTTCTCTCTCCCTTTCTCACTCACGAACTCTCTCTCTCTCCCTCAGATATTTTCTTTCCTTTTCTCTTTGGTCTTGAGTCAATAATTCAAGCATCCTTATCTTTATAGCCATGTAGAACAAATAAATCAAGTTGTGCCATAATCGTGAGCCAAACGGAACTTAACTAATCAGATTAATTTCAGCCTTCAATTTCTCGTTTCGAAAGGTTCTAAATATTCCCGGTATCGCATAGGTATTTTCAATTTCATTTTCTGATCCCATTTCAGTCATCGTTTTCAGTCCCGAAGTTGTCAGTTCAACAGATAATTTCTCAATTCAACAGATAATTCCCAAATTAAATCATATAAATACGTCATTAATTATCAGTAATTACGTCACACGGTTCTGGGTCATTACACATAGTTTCTTTAAAAGTTAAGGGCTCATTTTCTAACAAAAATGTTAGAAAATTTGGACCAAAAAATTTTGAGGTTCTAGTACGTTTACTACGCCTAAATTCTTCTTTCTCATTTTGATCTATTTCTTGCTCTTGTTCTTGATTATGTTCTTGATCCTGACTAGTAATAGTATCATGAAATTTTTTGTTAGTACTAGTCTCTTATCTAATTTTACTTGAAAACACATGTTCAAAGAAAGACGCATTCCAAGATTCAATAATAGAATTTACATACTTTTTGGAATGTTTTGACTTATGTATCAAAAATCGATATGTACTACTATTCATGGCATAACCAATAAAAATGCAATCAACAGTTTTTGGACCTATTTTAGTCTTTTTAGGACTAGGAATAGTCACTTTAGCCAAACAACCCTACACTTTCAAGTATTTGTAGGATGGTATTTTCTCATGCCACATTTCATAAGGTGTTTGATTCGCTTTCTTTTAGGATACTCTATTTAGAATATAATTAGCAGAAAGTATTATTTCTCCCCATAAGTTTTGAAGTAATCCAAAAATTATTAACATGGCATTCATCATTTATTTTAAAGTCCTATTTTTCCTTTCAACAATTCTATTTTTCCGAGGTGAGTAAGGAGCGGTGGTTTGATGAATTATTCCATATTTTTTACAAAATTCACCAAATGGTGATTCAGATTTACCACCTCTATCACTTCTAAGTTTCTTAATTTTCTTACCAAGTTGATTTTCAACTTCATTTTTATATTGAATGAAAGTTTCCAAAATTTCATCTTTGGTTCGAATTAAATAAACATAACTATATCTAGTATAGTCATGTATAAAAATGATAAATACTTTTTCTCACCTCTAATTTGAATTGATTTAAAATCACAAATGTCACTATGAATTAATTCAAGTGGTTCTGTACTTCTTTCAATTATATGAAAAAGAGTTTTGGACAATTTTGCCTCAACACAAATTTCACATTTATGATTTAAATCAATATCAAATTTAGGTAAACATTCCATATTAATTAATTTACACAAAGATCCATAATTAATATGTTTAAGTCTACCATGCCATAAATTTGAAAATTCAAGCAAGTAAGCAGAAGATGTATTTTTATTAATTACAGAGTGCACAACAGTTATTACATTCATTTTAAAAAGGCCATCAGACATGTAACATTTTCCTACATACATCCTGTTTTTGGTAAGTACAAACTTGTCACTTTTAAAAACTAGCCTAAACCCATTTTTACTCAACAAAAATTCGGAAACAAGATTCTTGCGAATGTCCGGTACATGCAACACATTGTTAAGAGTGAGTTCTTTTCCAGATGTCATCTTCAGAATAATCTTTCCTTGTCTTTCAATTTTAGAAATCAAGGAATTGCTCATAAAAAGTTGTTCACCGTTGTCCCACTATAGAATAAGATGTGAACATATTTTTGTCGGCACAGGTATGGCGAGTAGCACCAGTGTCCATCCATCATTCTTTAGGATTTCCGACAAAGTTTGTCTCGGAAACAACTATAGAAAGATTTATGTTATCTGTAAAAATTTTGTCCACTTCGGTCATATTGGCTTGAGCAGGTTTCTTGCTTGATCTTCCTTTGCCTTTGCAAAAATCAGTTCCTAAGAACTTTTCTGGTTTTTTTACCATGATTCACTGGCACAGTCCCAATATAAGGAGGGATTGGTGCAATTGTAGCGACCATACTAGTATTGGTTTGAACATTTGTTGACCAGTTTCTGTAGTCATGAATTCTAAATTATAAAACAAAATTAGAATTAGAATTTTATACTACACAAAAAATTAAACCATAAACTCAGAATTTAAATTCTGTAAAATAAAAGAAACAAGAATTGTAACTTTTATTTTCAATTAATTTAAAAATAAAATAAAATTTTATTTAACCAAATTAATTTCACACAGAAAAATTAAATTTCTGTAACACTTCAATAATTAAAATACTGAAAATAGAATTTTAATTAATGAATACTCAGAAATTATTTGTGAAAACCAAAATTAATTTCTGAGAAACTTCACAAATAAATATTCTGAATTGTTAATGACACCAGTATATTACTAATTGCCAAAGAAAATAGACAGTATATTACTACTATCAGTCAAATAATATATTACTAATATTTATTTTTTCAATAAGAATATTATTTTGTAAAATCACATAAAATAATTTCTGTAAGAAGAAAAAAGAGAAAAGGAAACAAACAAAAAATTCTGTATAAATAGAATTATTCGAATTTGTCTTAAGATTGTTGAAACAATCTTCTGTGTAAATTAAATAACTTGAAACAAATCAAACAAAAAATAAATTACTTACAGAATTTATTTTACCGAAATGTAAAAGTAAAAAGATCAAGTCGAGTGTGTGACACTTTATCCTTAAGACAAATTTGTCCCGCTAAGGTACTTAGGGATAAAAGTCATCTATCTTTCAGGATACAATGATCTTCACAAATTGTAGTAGCACTCCAAATAATTTGTACGGTGAACAAAACCTGTGTTCTATTCTCTCTTAATTTTTCCTAAAAATTATATAAAATATATATATGCAATAGAGCAAAACTGGACAGCAAAATGAATTTTCCAGATTATTTTTTTGGATGCAAAAAACTGCTAAAATAGCTGGTATTTATAGGCAAATTGATTTGTCTGAACAAGTGCAGTTTTGAACCGAACATGTATGAAACTATTTTGAACAGATACAATTCAAAATTCAAACAGATCTGTAGTAGTTTTAGATTTGAATATGTTCGAAACATCCGAGAACTCATCGGGCGCTTAAGCTAATGAATCTGTTGTGGAATTTGGAAGAGGCACAAATTTTGAACAAAAATATGAATTAAAAATATTTTGAAATTCAAATAATTAAGCAAGAAACTTTTTTTTTGAAAAAATTCAAATGAATTTTGTCTAAAAAATTAACATTAGAATCGACCACACCAAGGCTTAGCACAAATGCCAAAGTGACGGGATGGTGCTTGTGGTGGTTTGGGTTAAGGTTCAATTTATCCATAACTCATTTTTTTTACAAACTTAGGGTGCCTCTTGGGGTCCAACCCAAGTGTTGCCACCTAGAACTTATATACACACATAAGTTCTCTTAAGTTTCTAATGTGGGACTAACCTTACAAGGAAACTCATATTTAATGTTTGAATTGTCCATTTCATGAACTCGAAAATGACGTCAACTTCTCATTTACTCATAAATGGTTTTGACGAACCGTCTTTATCGTGTGACTTGCCATGCGACAAGGAACACGCCACCTCTTTGGATCTACTCCAAAAGATGTGTGGGACCTACTCAATTGTGGGCTCAAAGTTGGTTCAAAATAAATCTATAAAAATCAAATTTTCTAACATGGACATCTTTCAAACTATTTTCAATAATAATTTATTATTTTTAGTCTTATTTGAGTCACAAATTTTTTATTTGTCATTATCTATAATAAAAATAAAGGCTCAAATTTCAAATTTCATAAATAAATGCAATTTTTTTAACACACAAAGTATAAAAATATAACATCATTTTCATAGGGTGATGACAAATTGAGTTGGGTCAAATTCACTCTCATCCGCCATCTATCGGAACTTAGGTAAATTCAAAAAAATGCAATTGTATCAGTCTTTCGGGACCATTAAAATCGTTCATTTCGTAACAGATTGATTCAGGTCATTTAATTTTAATAGATCAAATGAATGTTTGTTCAACCCTAATTAATACACGTTAACATGAATCATATTATTTTTATGATTAGTGAATGCTTAAACCCGACAGTCGCATATGTTTTGATTTAAAAATGGGTTAATTAGTTCAGCTTGTAACAAGAAGATATTAATAAAAATGTTAAAAATTTTAAAAATTTTATCAAAAATTTTACATAAATGTAAGACTCATATAAAATTTATATTATATGTGTCCTACATTCATATGAGATATTTAATAAAAATTTTAATAGAATATTTAAGTTGTCTAACATTCCTCAAATACTAATCCAAAACTGGATATTCAATTTGCTGAGTCAGCTCCGCATCCCCATTCATATCAAGGATAAGCATTCCATTCCCTGATTCCCGCAGGCCCCGCATATTTCACAAAGTTAACCACGGTTTATTTAAATCTCCAAACTTAACTATGGTTGTTTGGGGAATGTGTGTGTTTTATTTATTAGAAACAGACGTGTGAAAAATTAAAAAATAATATAATCAAAAAGTTTAGCTTATAAGCACTTCTGAAAAGAGCCTCAATCCGTTACTGTTATATATTTGGGGTGAGATTTTTTTTTTTACTAAAATAATAAAAAAATTAAAACATCAAATCAAATTTTTCTTATTTTTTTATAATAAAAAATTAAAATAATTAATTCCTAAAGGGTAAATTAGATTGACACTCTTTGAGGTTTATTCTAATTACTACCTATCTTTTGACGTTTTAGAAATTACATTCTTTCCTCTTTGATTATTAGTTTCATTTCACATATCCTCACTTATATAAAAAATAACAATTTTTAATAGAAGATAAAAGAAAAAAATGTTTGAGGGCAACAAAAAATGTGTCTCAAATGGTTCAAATTTATCAAAACGACCTCGTTTTGGACTCAAAACTTACTAAAACGATATCATTTTGATAAATTCGAGCCATTTAAGTCATACTTTTTGTAACCCTCAATCATTGCCCTATAAGAAATTACATTAAAAAAAATATATAAAAAAAAAAAGAGTGCATAAACATCGAAAAGAGAGTTAGTACAATTTACTCCTTCAAAATAATTATAATGACAAGAGAATTAATATAATTTTTTAAACATAAAAAAATAATATATATTAAATCTAAACCTTAAGGTATCTAAGTGTAATTTATCCATTCCTAAACGAACGCTGTATCTATATAACCACGTTACCATCATCCTCTCTCTCTCTCTTTCTCTCTCTCAAGCCCCGTATATGTCATCATGGTCTCCACTTCCTCTTCCTCTCCTCTTCTCCGATCATCTTCTCCGATGCTCAGATTCTCCGGCAAGCGCTCCTCTCCGCCGCCCTCCTCCTCCGTCAGATTCCGACTTCATCGAGTGGTCTCCGCCGCAGCAGCTTCTTGCGCATCGGCGGAGAGAACGAGGTCCGATTGCCTCTGCCCTCCCAAACAGGCCTCTTCGTGCGCATCGCTCTACGAGGTTCTCGGAATCCCCATGGGAGCCTCCGGCAACGAGATCAAGGTTGCGTACCGGAAGCTCGCCAGGATTTGCCACCCCGACGTCGCCGCCGTAGACCGGAAGATCTCGTCGGCCGATGACTTCATGAAGATTCATTCTGCCTACTCTACCTTATCGGATCCCGAGAAACGCGCCGATTACGATCGCAAGCTTTTCCGGCGACACCGCTCGTATTCTGGAATATCGGCTTCTCCGGCGACCCCGATGTCGAGGTTTCCCGGCTATGTTCGCCGGAATTGGGAGACGGATCAGTGTTGGTAGTACTAAGTGAAGTATTGAGTCGAACTAATCAAAAACAGAATCACGAGATATACACACATGTACAGATTATTATAGATTTGGATTTGTACATATTGGGGAATGTGTATTGTATATATGAATATGAATATAAATATGAATATGAATATGAATATGATGAACAAGTAGCAGCAGCAGCGAAGCCTAATAGGAGCTGAGTGAGTAGTTACTTTAGTTACTAACATAAATATGTATCTATTGTTATAGATACAAAGAGATATGAATATGATTAAGCTATTTGGATGGCTAAACTAAACTGTTTTGGGAGATGGTGTTTTTATGCGGCGCCACATATATGTAATTATTTTAAAGTTGAAGGACCACTCCATAGTGTTTACTTGTTTGTGTGTGTGTGTGTGTGTGTGTGTGTGTGTGTGTGTGTGTGTGTGTGTGTTTGGAGGAGAGGGAGGGAGGGAGGGAGGGAGGAGAAACTTTCCCTATCTTAAAAGAAAAAAAAGGAGAAACTTTCGATTATGCTTTGGATAGGCCTATTCTTTGCATTCATTTCCATTTTTGGGTTAATTCAAGAATGTAATTTTTAACAACTTTGATTGGTAGCTCGAATTTCACTCCCCCTAATCCCCCTAATTTCCATTTTCAGTAAACTGTTTTTTTTTTTTTTTTTTTTAACTTGCCTTGCATTTTTTTTTTTTTGCCAAAAATGGCAATTCGGGGGAGTTTCGGGGGAAGCCTCTCGAGCTCCCACTCTTTTCTCAATTTTTAATTGATTTTCACGAAAATGTAAATTATTTCAAAATAAAGCAAGTAAATGAATTTATAATATTTACATTTCATTTATTATTTGGGAGTGGTGTTGGTGGTAGTGATGTGATGGTGGCCATATTGATAATAAAGATAGATTTAGGACGTACGAATATTAATAGGAGGTGATGGAGATAATAATTGTGAAGATGGTAGGAGACGGCAGTGATTGTGGGTAGTGGGGGTGGTGACAATGGTGGTAAAGGGGCAGTCGTGATTGTGATCGGATGGTGGTGTCAAGGGTGGTGTTGATAATGATTTTGTTGATAATAGAAAATATTTTTCCTTCAGTTTTGCTTTTTATAGTACCTAAGAAATGCAATTGTTTTTTTGCCAAGAAAATGGAGTTTTAAACTATTATGGGCTTGTTTGATTTGTATCTCAAGATACAATTTTGGAAAAAAAATTTGAAAATTACTTACTCTCTCTTTTCTACACATCAATCAATTACTTTTTTTTCTTTCCTCTCTCATTTTCAATCATTTTTTCTCTTATACACATTTACTCAACTACAACAAAATATCAAATTATCCCAAATTTTAAACTCTAAAATTATTTTTAAAATATACAACCAAACAAATCAAAAAAAAATTTAGGCATAAGCCTCTCAAATTATAGTTTCACCCATTAATTTCATAACCAAACAGAAAAAAAAAAGGAGAAACTACTGTCCCAAAGGAGAAACTTTCCCTATCTTAAAAGAAAAAAATAAAAAAAAAGAGAAAAAGGAGAAACTTTCGATTATGCTTTGGATAGGTCTATTCTTTGCATTCATTTCCATTTTTGGGTTAATTCAAGAATGTAATTTTTAATTGATTTTCACAAAAATGTAAATTATTTCAAAATAAAGCAAGTAAAATGAATTCATAATATTTACATTTCATTTATTATTTGGGAGTGGTGTTGGTGGTAGTGATGTGATGGTAGCCATATTGATGGCAAGGATAGATTTAGGACGTAGGAATATTAATAGGAGGTGATGGAGATAGTAATTGTGAAGATGGTATGAGACGGTAGTGAATGTGGGTGGTGGAGGCGGTGACAATGGTGGTAAAAGGGTAGTTGTGATTGTGATCAGATGGTGGTGTCAAGGGTGGTGTTGATAATAGAAAATATTTTTCCTTGAGTTTTGTTTTTTATAGTACCTAAGAAATGCAATTTTTTTTTTGCCAAGAAAATGGAGTTTTAAACTATTATGGGCTTGTTTGATTTGTATCTCAAGATACAATTTTGAAAAAAAAAATTTGAAAATTACTTACTCTCTCTTTTCTACACATCAATCAATTACTTTTTTTTCTTTCCTCTCTCTTTGTCAATCATTTTTTCTCTTACACACATCTACTCAACTACAACAAAATATCAAATTATCTCAAATTTTAAACTCTAAAATTATTTTCAAAATATACAACCAAATAAATCAAAAAAAAATTTAGGCTCCGTTTGGTAAGTCTCTTAAATTATAATTCTACCCATTGATTTGAGCGTAGTGTTTGTTTTGAGTTTTCAAATCATAATTCTACATCCATTTCTCAAAACTCAATTCAAAATATAATCATTACTTTTCAAAACTCATAACCTTTTTTTTTTTGGTTTCCCACCCGGTTCACCTTCGGCTAATCCGGATTCGGGGGTCAGTTCTGGGTGGTTAGGCTCCAGCCCCCTCCCAAAGGCGTTGCGGGGGATCGAACACGGGGTTCTCCCTACCAAGTCCAGCCCCAATCACCACTGGACCAACAACCATTTGGTAAAACTCATAACCAAACATATAATTCAAAACTCTTTTCAAAACTCAATTCAAATCAATATTTTAATTTTTTAAATATTGTAAAAATATTTTAATTTTGTTAAGATTTTAAATATTTTAATATTTAAATATGTTACGATTTTTTAAATTTTTAAATTTTTTGAATATTTTTAAATATCACGATTTTAATTTTTTAAATTTTAAAATATTTTATAAAAATAAATTCAAACTTTATTTTATAAAAATATTTTTAAATATTTTAATTTTTTTGTTATGTATTTGGTTACGATTTGAGTGTAGAGTTGTGAAAGTAGTATGGAGTTTCGAGTTATGTGTTTGGTTATGAGTTTTAAAAATAATTTCTTAATTGAGTTTTGTTTTATGTGTTTGGTTACGATTTGAGTGTAGAGTTGTTTTTAAATTTAAAATATTAAAATTTTAAATTATTTAAAATTTTTGAATATTTAAAATATTTAAATTTTTTGAATATTTATTTTAATTTTTTACATATTAAATTTTTTAGATTATTTAAATTATTTAAATATTTATAATTTAAATTTTTTGAATATTTATTTTGAAAAAAAAAATTATTTCCTTTGTAGTATTTTCAATTAAAAAATTGATTAATGTTATTTTCTGTTAATAATAAATTTTTTTAATTGAATTTTAAAAAGAATTTGGTTATGAGTGTTGATCAGAATTTTCAATAGTGCGAAAGTAGTGTGTTTTGTTATGAGTTATATCAATTTGAATTAAGTTTTGAAAACTCTTTTCAAAATTCATAACCAAACAAATTTTTTTACTTCACATGTCAAATCAAACTTTCAAAACTCAATTCAACACTCAATTCAAAACTCAATTCAGCACTCTATTCAAAAATCATAATTAAACAAATTTTTTACACTCAAATTATAATTTCAAAACACACAAACTCAAAATACAACTCATATTCTCAAATCATAGTTAGAAAGTCTTACCAAATGGAGCCTTAAACTCTCTCCCTAATTTTTTTTTTTAAAAAATTTATTTCAAAACACAAACCAAACACACCTATAATTCCCATAATACAATATGTAGCCAAACCAAGTATTATTAATGAGAGTTGAGCTATTTTAGTTAATTTTTTTGGGCTATTTAACTATTTTAGGAATTAGGATGTTCTTTGCATAAATTGAAATGAGTTTATTTCGATAATCCGAACCGTTCATATTTTAGAATACATCAAGTAGAACAGACTTGTAAAAAATCAAGTTAATTGGATATCGTTTACCATTTATCCACTCACATTTGTATCTATCTATAAAAATGTAAAGTAATTGTGATTTAAAGTATTGAAATGAATACAAATGTGAGTAGATGAATAGGTAAACGATATCCAATTAATTTGGTTTTTTGCAAAATATTTTACTTGATGTATTTCAAAATATGAACAGTTCGTATTATCGAAATGGGCCCATTTCACCTATTTTATGAGATGAAAAAAGTTGTATTTGAAATGATTTGTAAATTTTTTTTTTTTGATAGTTGAATAGATAATTATGAGAGAAAAAGTAATTGATTGAAGTGTACGATGTAATATTTCGTCTTATTGACTATTTTAATTTTTTTTTTTGTCTTTATTAACTTAGCCAATTTAACTCATCCCAAACACCACCTAATGGGTTTTTCTTTAATTTGTCCTTTTTGTTTTTTAATTATATATATATATTTTTAATTTAGAGCGGGCATTAATTTTTGTCTTTAAAACGTAACTCTCAAAGAAAAAATTTTGGTTTTAGGCATGAAATCCTTGTTATGAATTCTTGTGGTCCTTTATTTTAAATTCTTAACCGCCCAACTTCTTCAACTATTGCTTTTGTTTTCTTTTCAAATACATGATGCATAGGCTTGAAAAAAAAATTGAGATAAAATATTACCAAGTATTATAGAATGGGTATGCAAGTAACATTTCTTCATCACCACTGGCAAAATATCACCTCTTACTACACATATAAAAGCCAACGATTCTACATAAGCACAAGATCATAATTTTTCATAATTAGTACAAAATAAAGTTACGTTTCAAAAATATTAAATAATTTTTCATTTGAGATAATCACACGACAATTCAAGACGAAAGATCATCACTTCTTATTTTTTCTCTCTCTTTTGTTGCTATTACGTTTGGGAACCGTTTCAAATGCATGCATCTTTTGATTTTATTCATTTGTTGTGACATTTAAATACCATTTGGACAATAGTGGTGAACTATAATATAGGTTTGCATTTTGTTATATACCGTCTCAATCTATCAATAAAATTTCCATTGCAAAGATAGCACACTAATTTTCAGATGTGAATTTCCATTGTGATTTCTTTTTTTCGGTCCAGCCACCCGGTATCCGACCCTTAGGGCCGACTAATCCGGATCCGGGGATCAGTTCTGGATGGTTAGGCTCCAGTCCCCTCCCAATTGGCGTTGCGGGGGATCGAACCGTAGTCCTCCCTACCAAGTCAAGCTCCAATCGCCACTTGACCAACAACCAATTGGTTCCATTGTGATTTCTATCATCCTAATTGATTGACTCTTCTAAGTAGTGTAAGACTTAAATCTAAGTGACGCATTTTGGCCCTACCAACATTTCTTTCAATCTATTTAAACATTTTCCAAACACTGCCCAAATAGAAGCCACTCTCATCAGTCATGAGAAAAGACCTTTTTTTTTGGCTACCAATTTACTCCTCTTTTATTCCCTCGAAAATAACAAAACACATATATCATTGAAAATAATAAACATGTATATCTATATAAAAGTAGGGGTGTAAATCTGATTCGGTCCGGTCCGGTCTATGTTGAAACTTGCGGGTTCTGGCCAAAATTTAGGCCAGGCCGAGTCAGTCCATGGGTCGAAAAATTAGGCCCAGACCCAGGAATATTTGGGCCTTGAGCGGACTAGTGGGACGGGCTTGACCATTTTTTTTGTTTTTTTAAATGTTTTCTATCAAAATTTTATTATTTTTTAGGGGTTGTTTGGGGTGTCCTAAATAAGTGCACTTTTTGTCTTTTTGGACTAAAAAATTGAGGAAGAAAATATAGATGTTTGGGTTAACTTTTTGACTTTTTATGAAAAAATGTGTAGTAAAAAATTGTAAAAATTGGTTTGTAGGAGAAAATTAGGATTAAGAGTTGTGCAGCCATAATTGTTGACTTTTGGTGAATAGTGTTAACTTTTTAACTTTTTGATGAGTAACTTTTTAATTTTTTAACTTTTTCTAGACATGCCAAACTTGGCCTAAAAAAGACACTGGGTCTCGGGTGGACCGAGCCTTGAACTGGGCCTTGAGTGGGCTGATGGACTAGGCCACGGGCCGAGCCGAGATTCAAAATGATGGCTTAGGCCTAGGCTCAGGGCTTAGGCCGCTCATGGACTGCGGACCATTTTTACACTCCTAGATATAAAAGGTCCATAACCGTCTCTGACAATCAATGCATTAGATAGTTTGATGCACTAAGAAAAAGAGTAAGATTAGAAATGCCAAATGTTTTATTAAATATTTTATCAAGTATTTTACATGGGTGTGGAATCCACGTAGGACTCACATGTGAGACATTTGGTAAAACATTTGCCACACTCATGTGAGATATTTGGTAAAACATTGGGTCCCTAACATTTTTCGGAGAGAAATTCATTCTCAAAAATAATATTATAGTAATTAAATTTAAATATATCATAACTAATCTATTAATAGGTTTTGTAATGGATTTGAGTGGTAAAAAAAAAATGTAACCATCTTAATTTTCTAATGGAATGAAAAAAATATGATAAAATTACGTAATTATAATTATCGAATTAATTTAATTTTTTTTATATTAATGATTTAAACACACAAGCATCTTTCGGATCGGATTGTCAGAGCGGAGGCCGAGGTGAACCCACGGACCTAGACTACATGATCTAATCTACAACATGGACTATAAACACAATGCAACTATAAAATAAAAAATAAATAAAATAAAAAATTGTTTTCAAATATTTGGTATCATTTTATTGTTTTCCCATTTTTGCTTTTATGTTTGCATTGTTGCAGGGTTTGATACACCAGACAAAATGGAACTCCACAAATTTTACATTCTAGAACATCGTTTGCAACATGACAAAAGCAAAAGGATAAAAAAAGAAACTAATAAATATGTGAAAAATTCGATTAAGAATCCATTCAACCTTCAATAATTGAACAAAAGTCGTAGCATGTGCTTCCACGTGTTCCAAAGCATGAAGAAGAAAATAAGAACAGTGACGAGAGTGGAAGCGATTCCATCCTATAATTAATTGGAAATTGTTATCCACTCCACCGTCTAATGGAGGCGGTAAGATTACAAAATGTATGAGTATATATAAAAATATATCTATAAAATATAAAAGAAAATTATACTACTTTCTTGACATTATTTATATCTTAACTTTTGAAAATTCGGTATTCAACCCATTTGAAGATCAATTCCACTGTTAATTAACGGAGGTCTAAAGTTGAGACAAAACCTTGTATGAACTAGTCTAAAAAAATTATTTACACCTAAGAAATTTCGAATTTAAAAAGTTTGAGGAAGGATACCCTCAAACCCGTGGTTACATGGAAAATTATACTATAATCCTATGATAAATTTATGTGGTGTGCCAACCAGTAGCGGAGCTAGCTAAGGACCGAAGGGGTCATTTGCCCCTTGACATTTTGACAATTAGACTACTACCCTTATATATAAAGATTATATATTATTTATTTATGTCTAATAAAATTTTAATAGTGTCTCTCTTTAAATTATGTAAAATTCTTTGTATTCTAAAAATGTTCTACTATGTTCTCTTTCTCATTTTTGTACACTCTTAGTTTACAGTTAAAGGTAAAAATTGAATTAATCGATAACTTATTTTCTATTATGAAATTGTTTAGTTGGTTATTTATTTTCATTAGTTGAGTTAATAGTGTTGAACTTATTAATTGTAAATTTAGTTGTTTGTTTGTCCCTATTATTGGATTAATCGGTGTGTTTGATTTTAATTTTCTGAATTCAGTTTTTTAGAAATTGAATTTTTTGTTTTTCTTATTTTTTGTTTTTAGTGAATATTTTTAAAATTTTAAATAATTTTTTTACTTTTTTAGATGCACCTTACTTAGATATATCTAAATAGTAAAATATTTGTGAAAAAATATTTTAAAAAATTAATAAATATACAAAAATATGAAAAATGTACTGAATTTTTGTATTTTTTTTTGTATTTTTGATATTTAGTAAAATATTTAAAGATTTTTTTTTCACAAATATTATATTGTGTATTTATATTAGGTGTGTCTAAAATTTTTTTAAAAAAATTGCTTAAAATATTAAAAAAATCATTGAAAACAAAAAAATATGAAAAATAAAAAGTTAAATTTTCTGAAAACTAAAACCAAACAAGTTGATTCATAGAATTTAGTTGTTGATTATGGATTTATAAGTCACGTTGATGTAAATCTCATGATAATCGTAATATTATATCTCATAGATTGAAAAAAAAAATTAAATAAAAAATGTACAAGTTTAATAATATCTTGTTATTGCTTGTTATATGGAGAAATTTTTTTTTTTTTTAATGTTGTGATTAATGCATGCCTATTGGTGGATTAATAGAATTTAGTTGTTGATTATTGATTTATAAGTTACATTGATGTAATCTCTTGATAATTGTAACATTATATCTCACCAATTAAAAAAAATAAATAAATAAAAAATTGTACAAGTGTAATAATATCTTATTATTACTTGTTATCGGGAGGGAAAAAAAATTAATGTTATGACATTGAATTTCTGATTTCATCACAGACGCCAGCTTATTTTCTGTTAATCAAAATAGTAAGCTCTATCACTTTTATTTAGATTTTAGGCGATAACCGAACATGTCATTACCAAATAACATCTCGTGTAAAAGTCGTAGCATGTGCTTGTTGTGCATACGTATGTTCGAAGCATGGAAGAAGAAAATAAGAACTGTGATATGAGAGTGGAAGCAATTGCACGCTATAATTAAATAAAAAAAAATTGTTAACGGATATTCTCAATATTTTTAATTTATGAGAGAATGATTAATGAAAATTATTCAAATAAAACATTATTTATAGCATATCTTTAGGTACAGGCATATACTAACATAAAATTCACATAAAACAGAATAATTACTAAATTAAAGGAGTGATTAACACCTTAATTAAATAATGAAGAATGTGGAAAGTTTGTAGAAGGACTAATTAGATGATATTCAGAAAGTCAACTTGAATTTTATTTTATTTTATTTTAAATAACAAATCAGTGAAATTTTTTTTTATCAATATTAATAATAAAAGTTTTAAATTTTTTCATATATTTGTAATATATATTTTTTTAAATTACCACTGGATGCCAATTCCTCCTATTTTTTCCCCTTTTCACACCTTTTTGTTGTTGTTGTTGTTGATTTGTCTTTTCTTTTTTTTCTTAATTTTTTAGTGATTGATTTTTTAATTTTTATTTATTTTTTAATATTTGGCTCATCATGCTTAGTTTTTTGATAACTTTTTAAATAGTTTTTGGTTAAAAGTATGTATCACATAATATATCTGTTTGATGTTGTTGTTGTTGTTGTTTTTTTTTAATGTTTAATATTTTTAGAAATAAAATAATGAACAATTCTATAAAACTTATTGGTTTCACATTATTTTTACTTTTATGCGAACTTCTTTTTTAAAAATTTAAAAAAATATATTTTTTGATACTTATTGAAAGTGAGTGTTTAAAAAAATAAAAATAAAAAACAATTCATTAAACAAAAAAAGAATTTAAAAAAAAAAAAAAATGAAACCAAACAGGAATCTCAAATGGTTGGCACAGTGGATCGAGACTTGAGGTTAAGGGTCTACTCCTTCAAGGTATCATATTCGGGCTTTGTTTGGAAAGTGAGTTAATTTTTTGGCTTTTTAATTTTTTTAGTTATTTTAGTCTGGGCTGAAAAAATTATTTGAGAAGAGTTTTTTAACTTTTTAACTTTTTTTGTGAGAGAAGAGTGTAATGATTATGAGTTGGATGTGATGTTTTGTTTATTGTGGCTAAAATAATTTATTTTGTCTTTTGTGACTAAAATAACCAAAAAAAAAAGCCCATAAATCATTTTCCCAAACGGAGGTTTGAATTTGTAATGACCCAGAATTTCTCCTTCCGCTCGAGCGGGGGAGTTGGCGCTCAAGCGGGTCTCCAGGATGAGTTGTATTTCTGAGGCATGTGGACTCATTTTTGACATCCTATTAGTGTATTTGGAGCGTCTTTATTTTATTTTGGGATTCTAGTTGAGGTGGTAATATGATGGTAATGTATGATTGAACCAAAGAATTTGATTCAGATAGTTATTTTACGAACAGCTGCCACTCTTTTGCCCTTTTCTTTGTCCACATTTTGAATTTGGATATGAGGTTAGAACCATTGGAAAGCTTATTTCCGGGGCTTCAATTTGGACACAAGAACGACCTAAAACGGAGTCCGGATGGGAAAGTTACACCTGTTTGAAGTTTTGGAATCTGTCTTTGTGAGTAGGTCCGCGCGAGCGGAAAAGGGGCGCCCGAGCGGAGTTTTCGGGACAGCAGCTTTTAAATCGTGATTTTGGATCACTTTTTGATATTTTCTTTCCCCATCTTCTTTCCTTTTCTCCCTAGTCCGAAACCCTAGCACCAAACCCTTGAATTCCTTTACTTTGATCAACAACCCACCATGATTCTTGTATCAAGGATGAAGAACAAGAGGAGATGAACATTTTTTCAACCGATTGGAATTCGAGATTGCGAGATTCTTCTCTAGGTTTGGTTTCTTGCTTGGTTCTTGAGATAGGCATTCTCTTTGATCTTTTTCAATACTCCGTCTATAGATAGACATGTGGTAATTTTTGTATTGCATGAAAATTGTATCATGTTGGATTTGTTTGAAAATCATGAAATAAACCTAGGGTTGGTTGTTGGTTTTAGATCCATGATTATTATATGTGTTTTGGGGCTAATTGGGTGTTAATTAGCTAGTTGTTGTTGAAAGGAGAGGAAACCCTAATATTTATTGATTTAATAATAAGATAGAGGGGTTGATCTTTGGGTAAATACTTGGGTATTTGGATTTAATTGAAGCCATTATTGGTTATTATAGATGATTGAGGCATTTTGTTCAATATTGAGAAAGAGGGAGTAAAACCCTAATTTAATAGTTATGATTTAATTTATAAAATTAAATTGGAATGGCTTTGAAAGGAATGTGGTAGATTAAAATGGGTTTTGGCTTTGTTGCCTTTGGATTTGGTTTTGTGGAAACAAAAGGAATGAAAACGGTTTTGTGAAAACAAAAGGAAGCAAGATTGGTTTTGTGGAATGGGAAAGACACTTTGAAATAAGTATGAATGTTGGATTGTTGTATCTTATACTACTATGTTAGTATTAGTGATAAGTTGATAATCTCATGATAATTGAGTATGTTTATAGATGTACAATATACCTGCATCTAGAGGTTTTGTCCTTGGTCATCGGTGGAGGATGACACGGTTGCGTTGAACTGTTGTGTATGCATTACACTATTGATTGATTGTGTATATGACGTTATGTTTATATGCATTACTTGTGTATGGGAGGAGATAGGGATGTACTCGGTTTAGGGAAGATGGGGATGGACCTCTAAACCGGATTTGTTGGAGGGTTTAGGGAAGAAAGGATGGACCTCTAAACCAGATTTGTTGGGAGGAGAAAGGATGGACTCCACTAGCATCACATAATATGTGTGCTTATTGTTAATAGAAGTATTTCTATTTATTGTTGATATGATACATCACCACCATGTATCGGTTGGGAAGTATGGAAGTGAATGTGGTTATGATTGATACAATACCAAAGATGTATTTGTTATGTTATAGAGAGGTTTAACTTAAAGTGTTTGTTTATTTGATATGATACATCACCAAAATGTGTATCAGTTGGGAAGTATGGAAGTGAGTTTGATTGTGATTGTTACGATACCAACATGTGTATTCGTTATGTTATCAGATATGTTTAACTTGATTTGTTATCCCTGTTGAATTTGGAAATATTGTTAATGAGAGATGGAACCCTTGTTAAGTTATGTGGCCAGGTTCTGAGCCATAATTGGAAGGTGAATTGTGCCATAGACTATGTGTCATAGGCAATGTAGATATTCATGTCATGAAATTGTAATTGGATTATCTTGTGTTAATCATGTATTAGTTGCTACCCCTTGTCTTTTAGAAGTGTAAAGAGAATCAAACATTTTAGAAATATGTTCTAGAAAGGCACATCTCTGTTGTGTGTGGAAATTGGAGAATAGTAGTGGTCTTAGTGAATTTATTTCCTAAGTAATTGCTTATGTATAAAAGGTTGGGTACGGGGTTAATGAAAGGAAAAAGGGAAAGATGAAACGCTTATAGCATTGAATGAAATAGTTGTTTTTGAGAAAAGTTTATATACATATATATTTTGTCTAAACTATCACATTACTATTCTAGTATGAGAATGAGTGTGCATGATCATAGCTATCTGTACTGTTGTTATTGTTGAGGATCAAGTTGAGATCCCTACTGGACTATATGTTCATCCCACGTTGTTGAATCTTTTTCAGGTATTAAGCAGGTTGAGCTGCGAGATTTGGATCTACTTATTTGTGGGCCACGGGGCCTCTTTCTTGTTGGCGGAAAGCCATATGTGTAAAAGGGTTACACCCTTCAGTTGTTTATTTAAAAGTTGTAAGCCTAAGGGCAATTTATTAGTATGTTCATGTAACATTTACTTGCATACGAATGAGAGTACTGATATTCATTGCTATGGATTGAATGTATGAGTTTATTTCCGCATATTATTTCTGAAATTGAATTAAGTTAATGAACTTGGTAATGACCTCGAGTAATAAAAAGTGGGGCGTGACAGAATTCTTCAACTAATATAAAATCATTGAAGCCACGGACTGCAGGAGAACTTGTTTCGGAAGGTTTGTTTGAGCGGCAAGAACTTTAGGAGTTGTTTGGGTGTCCTAAATAAGTGTACTTTTTATTTTTTTAGACTAAAAAGTTGAGGAAAAAAATATGAATGTTGGGGTTAACTTTTTGATTTTTTATGAAAAAATATGTATTAAAAAATTATATAAAGAAGTGTGTAGGAGAAGATTGGAGAGATATGTATGACTACTGTACAATCTGTAAGGCAAATTGATGGAAAGAAATTATTGGCTACTTTTCGGGCATTGCAGTGGACGGTTTTGTTTGGCCCGTGGGGGCCAACATAGGTCCCATTTTGATAATCTGAACCGTTTAATGTGTAGAACTCGTCGAGTACTATATGTTTATAAAAAATCACGTTGATCGGATATCGATAGCTATCTGATAAGATTTGTTTTTTTTCAATCGTTAATTATAACACCATCTTTTTTTTTAATACAAAACTGATTTGATCATATAGTTATCGATATCCAATCAATGTGATTTTTTATAGATATATAGTACTCGACGAGTTCTACACATTGAACGGTTCAGATCATCAAAACAGGACCCGTGATAGGCCCCCACAGACCAAATAACAGTATGTGAAAATTACACCAAAACTATGTAATTTTTGGGACAAACACTGCACAACGCCAACTTTTCATCATGGATGTGTGGAAAAGTAATTTTTTTTATTTTTTTTTTGGATGAATAGTGATGATAACTTCTTAACTTTTTGAGTAATTTTTTAACATTTTAATTTTTTAAGGAGATGCCAAACTTGACCTTAATATGTTTGACTCAGGATACTTGCCTATCAAAAAAAAAAAAAAAAAAAAAAAAAAAGACAAAATCTTAAGATTTGATAAGTTAAAGTATGGCTATTATTTAAGAGCCGCCCCACTTTGTGTGGAAAATGCAAGTACTGATGAGAGTGCTTGTGGCTGCAAATGGGCCAGGAATTGCAAGTGAATTATAATGTTGAATGGTCTTTTCTTTTGTTTTATAGGTTGGTTTGGGATGTCCTAAAAAAGTGCACTTTTTGACTTATTGGTGGGTTTGGGTTGAGTTTGATGTGATGTGTTAGAGAGGTGATGTGATTTAAATAAGATGATGTGACTTAAATAAGATAGTGACTTTTTGACTTTTTGGCTTATTTAGGTTATGCCAAACTAGCCCAAAGTAATACTATATAAATTAGTACTTTTTATAAAAAAAATTTAACTTAGCTCCGTTTGGGGAGTGACTAAATTAGTTAATTAGTCAAAAAGTTACATTTTTAGCCAAAAAACTAACAACCCATACCAAAAAGTTAAAGATTCTCTTTTCTCTCTACTTTTTGCATAACTTTTCGTAATTAGCCAAAAAGTCATCCCAAATATATAAGTTTTTTTTTACCTACCTTTTTAGCCAATTAGCCAAAAAATTACTAAATTAGTCTGTTCTCAAACGAGGCCTATTAATGCAACACTTATCAATTTTATTTTACTTTTTAAAACTTTATTATTGCATATCATATTATTTAGTAAGAAAATTTTGTAATATTTGTTATTTCATATAATTTTTTTCCTGGTTTTCTTTCCAACTTATTTGCATCTTTTGCAAGATATGTAAAAATTTTGTTTTGTTTTTTTTAAATAATAAGTTTAAAACTGTTTGAGTTTGAGAATTTTGTTTAAAACAACTTGTATTTAAAAAAAAAAGAAGAAATCAATGTATAACTACTTATGCTGTCAACTATATTTAAAAGGATTGTTTAAAATAAATTGATAAAATGGTGGTGTTATTTGTTGAAAAGAAATCCCAGTTGCATATATACCATAGTCCATGGTTGCCCTAGCATAACATGATGGTGGCTATAAACTATGTAAGAATCAATAATTTCATTTGAATTTTCTAACAATAAATTTGTTAATTCCCTAACAATTAATTGTTACTAGAAAATCGATGATTTAAATATGTAAATAAAAAAAAGAAAATGACAAGCATGAATATTGTTATTTTTCTCTAATGTCAATAACAACAAAACAACCATACTACATCCCCTAATATACCACTTTCATTTTGATCCCTAATGAGGTGAAAGAGAGAGAGAATAGAGAGAGAAGTGTGGATCCATCCCTTCACATGATCCATTCGATATCATTAGAGGTGGATTGAGAGTGCTCAATTAATGCTTCTAAATATTTTTCAATAACAAAATTCTTATAATACCCTTCCACAAAATTATCGATTCATTAAAGTGTAGCATTATATTGACATTTTAAAGTTCACGCCACACAACTAACATTATGGCCTCATTTGGAAAGTAGGCTATTTTAGTAGGCTAAAATATTTATATTTAAGAAGAAAGTTGAATTTTTTTTTATAATCGAATTTGTTGTTTATGAGAGAAAAAATGAAATGATTATAAGTTTGATATAACATTTTATCTTATTGACTATTTTATCCTATTTTATTATATATTTTTTTGTGTGTAGATTTTAGCCAAAAAAAGCCAATTTTTGGCTTATGAAATACTCCCATGCTAGCAGAAGAAAAGAATAAAATAAAAGAGAAATTAATATTTATAAAAATAGTTACCACTAGCAAATACAAATTGAGCAAATTTATTGAATTGTCTATACACCTAAACCATGATTGTCTAAATGGTATTTAATATTTTTTTGCATATTTTTATTTATTTTTTATTTTTTTTGAGTAAATTACATTGAAAACCTCTAAGGTTTAAAAGAAATACAAGAAGTTTTATAAGTTGAGCATACTTACATTGACTTTTCTTTTGATAAAGTTTAAGTGACCATAGTTTTGGGATGTGCTAAAATAGCACATTCTAAACTAAAATAGCAAATAAAATAAAGGAAAAATTAGTTTAAAGTTCCTGTCCTATTTTTAGTAATGGAAGAGATCCACAATATTATTTTGTAATGTCTAAGGTCTCTCAACCCAACACCTATATATCACAAAGAAATTTGGCATACTCTGCTGCTCTTCCCCACGCCTGTCTCTCTCTCTCTCTCTCTATACATAGACTATGTTAATCCTCTCTTCCTCGTCTCAAAGATACGTTTTCTCCACCATAGCTAGGGTTTCTTCGTTATATTCAGTCTTCTCATCTTCCAATCTTAGCTTGATCTCTTGCTTGTTGCCTCTTTTATCGAGTGTTCGCAAGTTTCTGTGCTTCGTGCTTTGTTGCTCTTCGAAGGCTAGAAGAATGGTAGAGGTGGTACAGGACAAGGAGTCTGTGATGGTCGTTGTCGCCTCTAGCTCCGCAGCGGATCTCGGCTATTCACGTACACCATCTCTTCCATATCGCCTTTATTGTTTGGGCTTTTTCTCCAATCGCGGGGTGGACTACGCTAGCGTCGTTGCCGCCATAGCTCCGTTTTTCTCGTCGCAACTCTGCCTTTGTCGCCAACAAAGAAGTAGAGGAGTGGTGGTAGGAAGGTGACGAATGAGTTTATGTGTTGATTGCAGGAGTTGTAAGGGTTGAGAGAGTAACTGAGATTTGGGGACCAAATGGAAGTCAACCATCAGAGATGGATTACAAAGAGGAAATGAGTAAAATCAGAAAAGAGATTGTCAATTTCCATAGTGAAACGGTACTTTTAATAAACTACAACAATATAAACTACATAGGTATTCCTTGATGTTCAATTCTTTCCAAATTTGTAAAATCTGTTGTGAGATCATATTTGATAGTTTGAGCAAAGCAAGTTGATATTGTACTTCTTTGAGAACTGGTTTGATGGATGAAATTAGTAGAAAACACAATTTTCTCTGGTTTGATCAAAACACAGAGAAAATTGTAAGCAAATCAAAGAAAATTGAGCCAATTAGAGAAATTTGTGAACATATCAGAGAAATTTAAAACCAGAGAAATTCTCTGAAAAGTCCAGAGAAATTCTCTGAATCGAATTTTCTCTGAATCGATGTTAAGGGATCTTAGACATTATAAAAATATTGGTGTCTTGTATGCTATAAAATCTTACAAAAATGATTTGTGGCACTAAAAAGTTGGGCACTAATGCCCCTAATTTCCATTTTGGGTAACTGTTTTGTTTTGTTTTGTTTTGTTTTTTTTTTGCCTTATATGGAAATTAGGGGCATTAGTGCCCAACTTTTTAGTGCCACAAATCAAAACCGAAAATCTTAATACCAGAGACTTTAAAAAAAATCCCTTAAATAAAACATCTCATCACATTATTCTGTCTATTTTTTACTCGTTTTTTCGAAAAAAATTAAATAATCAATTAAAATAAACTATGACTGGACAGGGCCATGGTATGTAAAAATAGGAATAAATAAGATAATATTTATTAATATAAAAAAATTGAACCAAGTGTTATATGAATTAATATTTTAAAAACACAAAATATAATTACTAAATTTATACAACTTATTTTGTTCAAAACCAATTTTAAGGGAGCCATTCTAGTCATCACAATTTTTTTTTTGTTTCTATCTCTGATTATTCTAATTTTTCTTTCGATTTGACTTGTCTCCGGTTAAATTAGCCTAGACAATTAAGCTTTCTGATCAGTAAGAACTATTAAATGAAAGACTCTTACCAGTAAGAATTTTTGAAAATATGATCCAGTTAAATTTTTTCAAAAAATTTTATCAATAAAAATCTTTCATTTAATAATTTTTATTAATCAAAGAAAAATGACTTGAACCCTTAGCTGGGGGTGCTAGGGGTCGACTCCTATTGGACAAAAATACTTTTGTTTTTTTTTTTTAAATTTCTGACCAATCCCAATACGACACGTCACTGAAGATCTCGTACTGGGAGTCTGTAGCATAACCTTAATAAAAAATCTCAACTATCTTATTCAATTAAAATTTTAACTTAAGATAAGTCATTTTCTTTTCTTTTCCGACTAGTGCAATTATTTGTGATTTTCTCTGAAAGGTGGTGTACTGATGTTCTAGAAGATATTATAATACAGATTTCTGTAACCCTATTCCACACCAGATTGATTGACAAAGTCAATGAGTATGAGAGTGGGCACAGTACATAGACACCAGAATCAAATAAATTATATTCAGGAATCAGGACTTTAATTATTAAGCTGCATATGTGGATTGGAGGTGGGTTGGGAATAAAAAAATAAAATAAATTAAATAAGTTAAGAAGATAAAATATTATATTTAAAATATAATTATTTCACTTTTGTTCTAAAAAAATAAAAAAGTTAAAAAAATTAAAAAAACAATTCAAATGAAATTAATTTAGTTAGGTTAAATTAATTAAAAAACTAAAAAGTTAAAATAAGTTAAAAAAATTCTTCCCAAACAAATCTTAAATTAATTAAAAAGTTTTCCCACAACCCCACAATTTTGTATACACAGTGCCTTCATTAAACTTTGTTCAAGAGAAATCAACAAAGGCTTAATCCTGAGAGTTGAGCCTTTGTCACTATACATATGTATATTTTTAATAAGGAAAATGAGTGAGAGTATTAATTAGTACTACCACTAATTACAATAATGCTTGAGACCCCTTTTTGGGAGGTCACCCCCCTTTGTCACGTGGCAGGTGGTGATTGGAGGAGTAGGAAAAAAAAGAAAAAAAAAAAAAATGTAACCAATGAGAGAGAGAGGGGATCAAAGGGGGTGGGAAAAAAAGGAGGATGAATCATTGCTCCACTAATTATGTGGTAGTGGACCCCACCTGAATAATTTAATGTTTTGGCCTTGGTGTCGTATTTTTTTTTAATTTATTAAATGTCATGTCATTAATAATCTTTTTAGAGTTCTAAAATTAATAGTCCCTATCAATGTTGTTTTAATAATAATACTAGCGAATTTTTAAAATTCGAAAGCGGTTGCCCTTAATTGTTGGCGCAAAAAAGTGGTTGTAACGACAGTTTACGAATAATCACAGTCGGTTGAGGATTTAGACATCCAAACAATTCAATATAAAACTCCTTACCACAAAAAAAAAAAAAAAAAAAAAAAACAAAAAAAGAAAAGAAAAAAAGAAGTAATGAAATGTATGAATTAAGGGAGTGTTTGGCATAACCTATATAAGTATACTTATTTAAATAAGTACATTATTTAAATCACATTATATCTTTACTTTTTTTTACATCTTTTTGTAAAAAATAAAAAAGTATACTTATTTCGATTATCTTAATACCCCTAAGATAACAATGAATAAAAGCAATAATATAAAAATATAAAGTTAAATAAAAAGAAATAGAATGTAGTCGGTAAGTTTTACTCGATTGATGAAATGTATGATGAGTCATTATTTTAAAGTTATATTGACATCTTTTTGTATAGATATTGAGAATTGAATATCACTTTAAAGTATAACTCAGAATATCGTAGAGTGTATGTGACAAATTACATGATGAGTGACACACGAATTGCTAAGTCTTTTTTAAGATGTCCAAAAAATATTTTAAAAAATAGAATTAGCTTTTTATAAGATGTTGATAATGGAAAGAAAAAAAATTTGATCCGAAATTGATGTTCCAAAAAAAAAAAAAAAAACGGCATACTTATTATATGGATCAAATGGGTCATGAGTATATGTGATATAATCTTCGATGTAGCAAATACAAAAAAACAAAGCTTCATTTACGAATCTAAGTAGTGAATGTAAATCGTCTAATAACTAATAATCCTTTTCCGCTTTACCAATAATTTGTTTTTCTTTTTTTCTTCTTATTCTTCTTCTTTATTTTATTTTTAATTTTTTAATTTTTAATTTTTATGTGGCACTGCTCGAAGTTGTGGGCCAGAGCTGCGTGTGAAGTGATATTGGGCTTTTTTTTTTCTTTTGGGCTTGTTGAGGACCCAGTCCAATAAGAGTTTGAGCTCAACGTTAATGCACAGACCAACCCGTCCATGAGGTGAGTACAACAATGGCTTGGACTCAATGGACTCAGTTCAGGATGAACAAAGCTGCCCAGTTTCCGGAATTAGTTGGAGGTCCCATTTTAGCCCAATTTATCACATATTCTTCCACCTTAGATAGGTGGGGAGATTTATGTTTTCCAAATGAAAAATGTTTCACATCCCTAAAAAAACTCTTCAATTTAAATTACAATAAGAGCCTACATGCATCGAATTTTGGTTTGTCTGAATCGCCTGAATTTATGCATGTCAGTTGTTCGGTCTGTCATTCGGCAATAAGGGTAATAGCCACGGTTGATAAGGGTGATAACTGCAGTAAACAAAGGTTGCACCGATTGTCCGAGTGGTCATTTGCGCACGGTCGTTCGGCATGCACAAATTCAAGTGATTTGGATAAACTCAAATTCGGTAGATGAATCATTTTTGTTATATTAATATGATAGGATAGTTGTTAACTTTTAATTTGTTACACACTCAGTTATATAAGATCTCACTCATTATTACCTACCACATCATTGCAAGTGAATTTAAAAACTTAAAGTGTAAGTTTCTAACATTTCTCGTATTTGTATATATTCATCTGAGACTTTCTCATATTCCTATATATTCATCTGAGACTTTTTTTTATTATTATTTATTTATTGTTGTTAATTGGATTATGTTAATTATTAAACAACACGTTCATATTTTAATCTTTATGAGTTCTTATAATGATTTCTGGGTAACTAAATTTTAGCATATATAATTATTGTGCTCATGTATGCAAATATAGAGTTTGGGTAGGTATGAACTACTCAAAAAAAAAAAAAGAAGAAGAAATATACATAATAATTTTCTTTCTCATTTTTACCCCTATTTTGTTTTTTGGTTTTTTTAGTTTTCCGTTTTGTTTTTGAACTCCAAATTGCGAACCACAATTTGGCCACCAACCACCACTTCCCATAGCTAGCGATCACCTCTGACCTTCTACGACCGTTACTAACCTTAGACAACTATCTCCAACAATATTTTTTTTGGCCATTTTTCATTTCCAACACGTCACTACAGGAACCACCTATTCAGATTTGGTGGCGATGAGAGAAAAAGAGGAAAAAAAAAAAAAAGAAGAATGAAAGAGAGAGATGAGAAGCAATTACCAGAGAATAATTCTCATTATTTTACATTGTCACAAATCAAGACAAGGAATCAAAAGTCAGATTCGGTGATAAATTTATCATTGTTGAATTTGTTAAAAATTTTACAAATAGCAAACTTGATTTAAGAGGAAAAATGGCATCACAACATTCTATTATGAAACATTGATAAATTTATTTTTTTTGTAAGTGCTTTGTCATTCCAATGATAAAATACCTACACTTACACCTATAAATCTATAATATGATAAATTTATCATTCATAAATTACTGAGTGATAAATTTATCACGAAATTAAGTAACAAATTTATCAGATTAGTTACATGTCTGTAGAAGATCAATAACACATTTCAATGCACTGATTGAATACTTTGCATCCTAAACCAGTGATGGAGGAAGATGGTAGCAATGACGATGTCGAAGATGGTAGATTGGTGATGGAGGAAGATGGTGGCAATGACGATGTCGAAGATGGTAGATCGATGATGGAGGATTGAGGTGTTGAAGCTAGTAGATGAATGATGGGGGATGAGCAGCGGTGATGGCAATGAGAGAGAATGGCAGTGGCGTTATGCGAATGAAGAGGAGGAGGAGAACAATGACGTTGGTTGAGGCGAGTGTTATTGACAATGGTAGATAAAGATGGTGGTTGAGCCGAGCAATATATATGGTGATGGAGGAGGAGGAGGAGATGGTGTGTCGGTAACAGAAATAGGAGGGAGGAGGAGATGTTATGTCAGTGACAGAAATAGGAGAGAGAGAGAGAGATGATGTGTTTGGGTTTAGGGTAAAATCACTCAACTGAATGTAAGGAATAAAAATGAAAAATGGGCTAAATTATTTTGGGTCAGGACTTCTTGAGAATTAATCCTATCATGTTTGCCACTTTGCTGACTATGTTGAGGATTGAGCTGCCTGGTCAGCTCGCGGGGTTCTAGGGGGCAATGCCCCACTTTGCAGTCGAAGTTATTTGACTGCTCAAGTGATTGATTGTGTGCTTGAGCGAAGATGTAATCCTTTCAGAAGTTTCACTTGCGTGCAAGAGTATTGGAAGGTGTATTTTTCTGCTCGAGCGGCCTTTTCTGCGCTTGAGCATAGATCATTGTTCTGAAACATGCGTTTTAGTCAGACAACTCGAGCTTCCATTCATGTGTTCGAGCGGAGATTGTGATTCTGTTTTCTATAAATCTGCGATTAATTCAGTTTCTAGGGTACGACTTCCAAATATTCTTTTTGGTTGTTAGGGTTTTCATCTGAAGCTTCTTTACTTGTTTCCTTTGATATTTATGAGAGTTTATATCATGAATTGAGTGGATTATATCAAAGGATTTGTTTATTTTGTTTTATTCAAAAAGAGAAAGTTGTTCTTTGGTGGATTCCATAAAATTTGGGCTTGAAACTTTAGTGGATTCCGGAGTGGCTCGTCATTGTGGATTCGATATCGGCGTTATGGATTCAACGTTGGACAAGACAATTCCGAGGTGAAGATGGTGGTGGAAGAGGCACATTGGGGTCGGTTTAATTTGGGCATGGATTCGCTATGTAACGCCTTGAAATAAATACAATACACCATCCAAAACGATAAGTAAGTAACATTATGAATAAGAATATAATGTTCATCTATTACATGAGATTCGATTCTACACAAGGGTTGACACATGCGATATACATTTATAAATAAAACACCATGAATCTATAGCATATGTTACCAAACAGTCATAATGTAATAAAAGCTAAACAGTTAATTATATGCCTTAAAGACTTACATCTTTCCAAGTCAATACTTGGTTACATCAAAAGTGAGTCGTAAGCTCAATACAAATAAAGCCCTAGGTTTGTACAAACGTTAAATACAAAAATAATAAAACAACACTGAGCCTTTAGCTCTACGGTCCTCCCAAGTTAAGTCTTTGGATGGGGCATATCACCAGCAACTGAAAATGGTTTTTCCCAAATAAGGTGAGCCAAAGCCTAGTAGAAATAATCTAACATAATGTATGAATCTTAACAAAGATATGAGTGTGACATACACATACAATGTCTGTAATAAAATCATTTTTAACTTTTTTGCAAAATCATATTATGTTGAATTTATATCTCGATCCATTTTATCTCTATTTATGAAACATTTCCACTTCATTCAAACAAACAAATTGAGAATACAACTCAGTAGGTCTCTAACCGATACAGTCATCACACAAACACTTCTATTTGCCATTTTATGGATATTTTGTCCGCGGAAATCGGCACCCATGTATACTTGTGGTTTCGAGACTTTCACCCTGGACACTCCGGCCAACTTAATTCAATGGAGTATATCATATTTCTTCTTCCAAACATGAAGTACAGCCCCTTTCTTCTTCTAAACATCATATATTTACAATATATTAAGGATGTGACAACACTCAATGCTAATAAATGAGAAATTAGTTTCAATTCACCTAATTCTCATGCAATTTCTATAACAATCATAACTATCTTCTACCGATAGCCCACAATAGATATACAATCTCCAAGACAGATAAATTATCCAAATTCTATAAATGAGTGATAATACATATCCAACTTCACCATTTATATAAACATCCGTCCAATTTCATATTTCCAATACCAATTTCATTTATTTATACAAAATAAATGTTTGAGACATTTTAGGGCAAACTTCATTTCCTTTCAAAATCCAACTCAAGTATTAAAATTAACAATTTTATTATAACACAATCTCGTATTTACTCCTATAACCATTTTCAATATATTCATTTGTGAACCTCTTTTTTGACTTTAATCCAAACCCTAAGTTTGTTCAAACTCCTTGAAAATCACAATATTGTTTAAGAAAAACAAATAGCTAAGTTAAAAATTATAGAAGAGCGTAGAAAATCCATACCTCAAAGGTAGAAGACGAGAAAAGCAAGGAAGAAACTTTGATGAACCGAAACCCAACTCTATTTGGATGAAAACGTAGCCCTTAAAATGCTCTACCTTTTTAACAAAGGTACCCGAGTAGAGAAACTACCAAATCTAGGTAAAAATGTAGAGAGAGAGAGAGAGAGAGAAGTTTTAGATCTAGGATTTTTGGAATGTTTAGAGAGAGAATGAAATGAAAAAGTGATGTAACATGTCATTTTGACAGATTGAAATACGCACAGTCTGCTCGAGCGCGAGGAGTGACGCTCGTGCGCTCAAACACAACAAGTTGTTCCGCTCGCGTGCAAGAAGTGACACTCGAGCGCAGAATGTACATACTTCCAGTAGTTTTGCAGACAGCAGATCAACGCTCGAGCGCAAAGAAGGCAGCTCGAGCCAAGACTACTCGAGCACAGAAAGCACCGCTGGAGCGTAGAATACACTCTTCCAGTTATTTTGCAGACCTGCAAAAGTGCTAAGAGTTCATAAAGCTCGCTCGAGCACAAGAAGTGATGCTTGAGCAGAGAAATAAAATTCTGAGCAACAAAAGTTTGAAAACCAAACAACCAACCTGTTCCAAATACAACCACTACAATTTAATAGCCAAATTTAAGGACGTAAAAAGGAAGTAAGACATGAACAACAATATGAAATCACGAAACCTTAGTCCAGAATACAAAATGGGTCAGGGCTAAACTAAAATCGCTATACGCTAGGTAATCGAGAGTGCACTTGTGTAATTTTTTTTTGTCTTTTTAGTGGATTGTTTTGTGATTTTGACCTGTGATTTTTTTTTTATCACAATTGGAAGCGCTCCAATTGTGATTTTTTCACTTTAAATCATTGTGTTGATACGTTTTTGATTATTTAATTAAAATTGTTATTTATTGATTAAAATTGATATACAATCACAAATAAATATCTCGAAATTTTTTAAATTTTTCAGCAACAATTTTAGATTTTACTAACTATGAATTTCTACATTTGAAAGATATGATGATACGATTCTGCATAAGGTAATGGCGGCACAAATAATTCTGCTATAATAGATGATATTGTGCAATAATAAGTTAATTAATAAAAAATCACAATACATATTAATTAAGTTATTTTTTTATTTTTTAATTTTCTAACAAAGATGAGTTGTTATATTCTAACTCTATAGTTTCTTGTTGCGTGATTGATCTAGAACCTATATAAATATTATTATATGATATTCTGAGACTACTGACAATTACTCGCCACCTCGATAAGTTATCTACAAGTGAGGACACGTCCCACAATATATGCAAACATGTTCATCAATATTGTGAAAATATATATATATATAGATATGGTAGTGCCGCATTGCTTGGTTTGGGTGTTAACCAGTGGATATTCTTTATGACCTAAAGGACAAGCAATGGATGTTGAGCAAGTACATTACCCTCTCCATTCAACAACATGCATGCTGATCTTTGCTCCCATCTCTGTCTTCTTCCCTTGATATGACTATTACTATTGCTCTTTCTTGTCATCATCAGCTAACAAAATAAAGGCAAACTTCAATCTTGTAATTTGGGTCGGCTGTCAATTATTGTTTCACATTTGAAAATTATCATATAATTTTTATGTGATTTGTGAATTAAAATACATAATTAACATTTTTATTCAAGATAACAGATAATGAGAGTCACGCGCCTATAGAGAGAGTTAGTCAATTTTTAAGATGAAAATATCCTTTTCATATCTTTAAATTTACCAAAAATGCCGATTTAGTGTGTTTGGTTTCAGTGTTTTGAATTTAGTTATTTGAAAATTTAGTTTTCTATTTTTCGTGTTTTTTTTTAATAAATATTTTTAAAATTTTAAACACTTTTTATTTTTATTTTTTTAGATGTGCCTTACTTAGATATATCTAAAAAGTAAAATATTTGTGAAATTTTTTTTAAAAAATTAATAAATATACAAAAATACGAAAAATATATTGAATTTTTATATTTTTGGTATTTAGTGAATTTTTTAAAAAAATTTCAATAAAATTATACTTTTTAAGTGTATTTATATTAGGTGTGTTTAAAAATTAAAAAAATTGATTAAAATATTAAAAAAATTTAGTACAAACAAAAAAAATATGAAAAATAAAAAAGTAAAATTTTCTGAAAAGTATTTTCAAAAAATTAGAAAAAAACAGTGATTATTTTTCCTCTCCCCTTATTTCTATTGTTTCTCTCTCTATTCTTACAGTTAATCATTGAACTATATATATATATATATGACTGTTATCAGTTTCAGAATAAAAATTAGTATCAATTATTTGACGACAAAACCCACAATCATAATACTTGTTGGTTCACTAAACCCTCTTCATCATCAATATCTGTAAACCTCTATCCAGAAAAGAAAAGAAAAAAAGAAAAAAGTAATAACCTTTATATGTGTATGTGTTTAAACAAAATCAATTTTCAATCTTCATTGTGCATCTATATTTATATCTATATATATATAGATAAAATATGAGCATACAAAGTTTTTTTTCCATGTTCACTGTGCATATATATATATATATATGTATCTGTGTAAAATATAATTTTGGAGATATTTGATGAACTAGATGATTTGGTGATGTTTGATGAATCAGAAATTCAAAATTATATCCTTTGATTCATTATGCACAATATAATTTTGGGGATATTTGATGAACTAGATGATTTGGTGATGTTTGATAAATGAGAAATTCAAAATTATATTCTTTGATTCACTATCTTGGCAGCACATATATATATATATATATTTATATTTCAAGAAGATGATCAAACGCATCTAAATTGGACGATACCAATGGATGCCCCAACCTTGATCTGCGATTTTGCACTATATCTTCTTCAGTAGGTGAAACTTACCCAAAACAACTTCTATTATCATCCATCCTCTATGGGCTTCAATATGTGTGTGTGTAAAATATAGTTTTGGGGATGTTTAATGAATCAGGTGACTTGATAATGTGTTTGATGAATTAAAAATTTAAAATGGTGTTATTTGATTTCAGTTTCTTCACTGTATACATATATATATATATATATATTTGATTGGGAAACATTATAAGAGAGAGAGAGAGAATGAAGATGAAGATAAGAATAATTGTCAATTTATAACTTCTATTAACAGAAGTTAGTATGCATTTTAATCCACAAGCCTCGTGGGAATTTTGTGGTGATTTCTGAATGTCAGGAGATAATTCGCACCTGACCCAAATTACAAGGGGTAAAATCAAATTTGTCCCCAAAATAATTTGAAATTTTCACAAAACCAATAGAATTAATATTTCCTTCTCCATGAGGCAGGCAGTTCCAAAGGGTTCAATAATCAGAACCCAAATTGAGCAGTATGTAATTTGATGTTCTACCTAAAACCACTCTATGAATTTTGTTTAATGTGAATAGTAATGCCACAAATACATTTATCTTTTAAGATTGTAATGTCTGCAATATACATCATTCTTATTGGTGGTGAACTGTTGTTAACTAACCACAGCTGGTTGACTTAATGGGTGACGAATGAGATCTAGAGATTTGCTCCTCTCAGATCTTAGGGTTGAATTTCCAAGCCAACAAATGCATATTTTGAGGTCACGGATTGTAGGCGTAAGTCTGTTTTGAAAGGCTTGTTCGAACTGTAGAGACTTAGTTTAATACGTGTAAGTTGACCCAAAATACCCTACATAACAAAAAAAAAAAGAAAAAAAAAAGTGTTGTTAACAGTGCATTACATGCATTTTTTTTTAATTAAAAAAAAAAAATGTATGTGCCATGTGCATGGTCTGAATCTAATTGGTGGTAGTCTGTATTTGCAATTTTACATTAGGCATTGATTAGAGCTGTAAAATAACCAAACTATTCAAATTTGATTCGCATTGTTTTTTGTTAGTTTATTGAACATCGATTAGTTATATAAATAAGTTAAATTTAAACATATTTTAAAACTCGTTAAATATTTAAATTAAACTTGAACAATCCGACTTGATAAGAATCTATGTACCATAAATAATCGTTATTGACTCGATTAAAATTTGTTTGAAATTAGCTCAAAATATAAATAAATTAAACTTAAACACATTATGAAACTTTTAAATTATCAAGCCAAGATTAAACAATCTACTATTTGACTCGACTAATTTACAGCTAAATATATAGTTGGGAATTAGAAATGTCTACTATTATATAATAGTAGATACTTACAGCTTATCATTCTTTTTATTTTTTTAAAATAATTTTTAGAGGTTGTTTCTAACTTCTCTATTATTGATTCAATGAAGTACAGGTAATGCAGAGGGTATCTAGGCATACTGAGAATGATCAAAGATGCCAAGAAGATACGGATCATGTAGAGATACTAGGTGGGACTACTACTAACTTCAAAGTGTCATGTAGCAATCAAAGCTGGGCATCAATGGATTATGGAGCACTTTCATGTCCAAAATAATTCCAAGAAGGTAAATAACAGAACATAGGATTCTGCCCTTCAATCTTTCAACTTCCAACTGTCGAACAATTTTTGTTTTTTGTTTTTGATGAGAAATTACTTCTAGGAAGGTTCACTTTGGATAGATTCATTCTTTAAGGTAAACTCTACATACGTGCAACCACTCAGATTACAACATATCGAATAAGTTAAAAGTGTTGCGAGAAATAAATACAAGATTTTCAGATTAATGTTTAGTCAAATGTAGACATGGCAAACTTAACTTGCAACTATGAACCAATAGCCTGCTGAATTTCATTTGTTCCATGTCTGTCCAAATTTATAAACGTGTTTTAATGGTTTGAACATGTGTACTTGCGAGTTTAAATATATAAAAAACAAGTAATAAAGCAAGTAACCCATCATCACCAACATAACCCCACCACCCATCACCACCATCTCCTCATAAAATAAACTAGTTGGTTGGGTTGATTTATTTTAGTTTAAACTCAATCCTCTTAAATTTGTTTATTACATAAGCTGATTTGAATTATGTTATTTTCATTACACCCCGTTTTAAATCTAGTACAGGATATCCAATAGTTTGTTTTTTTTTTGGATTGCAAATCAAATTGTGTGGGTCCGTTGAAGGTGGCTGAGAATTGAGAAACACATGTTCATATGTTAACAGTGAATCAGTGTCGGGACAGGGATGACCCTTTTGGATACGAAGGCTCAATATTGCTCTGTACATGAAAGGAGAGGAGAGAGATTTGTCATTATTAAGAGTAGCATTGTCAAGGTTGCTTCTAGGAAAGTGTACTGCTCGGAAATTGGGGCCAAAACCCATAGTGCTTACAAGGACAGACATCAGTACAACAAAACATCCCAAATTTCAGAGTGAGCCATCCATCCTTTTACATTCATACAAGCAAAAGCAATGGTAGAGAAGTGAAACTGATATGACCATCGTAGGACAAACAATGGGGTTGTCTTGATTAGTTTTTTGTTGTTTCTATTGATATATATGTCCCTTACTTCTTGTGTTGCTAACTTGTCAATAGCAAGTGATTTGCATGAACAAATGCCACACAATGCTTAAGTATTGAGAATTTAAAATTTATGAATTAGATTCTTTTTTAGTGCGAAATCATATTTAAATTTGGATAAATTATTTTTATAGTTCCTGTAATTTTAATTTTAATAATCTATTCCCATCTAAATGAACCCTTTTCCCTTTTTTTTGTCTCTTTTTTTAACCAATGTTACCAGTTGGACTAAACTAACCCAACATGAAAAAATAAAAAATAAAATTGAGGTAATTAAAATTACAATAACTAAACTAACAATTTTCCCTTTAAATTATGAGCACTTTTTAAAAGTATTTTTCTGATCCATATCATTATTGTAAACAAATGTTAGAAACACAGCAAGAAAATATTCATCTACAGCTGCTAGCTCTCTCTCTCTCTCTCTCTCTCTCCTTCCTCGTTTGTTGCTTTGCATTGAAAGATAGGGACATTTGATTCGATTTCTGTATCTGAAGGGAACATATCATAGAAATGGGTGGATTGTAGTTCGTTTTATTAGTTACCATACACTTGCCCAGCAATCTTTTTATACAGTTTCTTCTTTACAAAAAAAACCAGTTAGATTTTGTAGTATCATTTAAAAAAAAAATGATGTTTGGTTTGATTTTTTGAAATTAATTTCAGAATTTTTTTAAAAAGAAAATAGAAATTAGTTTCACAAAAATAAATATCAAAAAAATATTTTAAAATTTAAAAAATTTATTTATGCTCTTCCAAAAGATATAATTATATAAAAATAATAAATGTTTTTGATTTTTTCATCAAATTAATTTTTAAGTTTTTAAAAAAAATTCTAAAAACAAAACCTGAAAGCCAAACTAAACAGAAGCGGCATCAAAGTTCATGGGCTCTGCAGTTACTGCCTCGTGAAGGAGTATCTAATAACAGTGGCATGACAAGCAAAATTTCCTCCACAGTTTCTCTCATTATTGCCTCACTCAATCACTTGGATTTTAAGTATATCTATGTAGTGTAGCCATGAAAAGTGCTATGACAGTAATATTATGTGACGATGTTATTAGTAAAATAGAAGTTTTGCATTTCTGCAGCATAGATTATATGATTTTTTTTTTTTTTTTGCAAATTATATAATTGAGTTAGTGAGAGACAAATGTGACACTCTTACACATTTTGTGAGTAAGAAATATTTAGATAAAAAAAATGTAAATGTGTCAAAAATGCATAATAATATCATAAAAATATGTAATTTTACTTTTTAATACAAATTATCATAATTTTATCAAAAATTTAAAATATTTATCATAAAAATATATACTAATATTAAACATATATATAATTGAATACATATGGTACACAGCCACCGGATGTATACTGAGGTAGTGGACTTAGAGGAGGCCTTTTTCACTACAAGTTCAAGCTGAGTGACCTTCCCACCCATTGCCTATTATAACCAGTGTCGTTACTATCCACAAGCACCTCTGTCTGTGTGTGTTCTTGAAACTCTGTGTGAGAGAGAGCAAACAAAAATAATTTTATGTTACCGTTTTATTTATCAAAATGTTAAAGGAGCATGAAAAATTGTATGGTGTAAATTAAAAGTTAGTGGGATTTGAGTTATATCTAAAATGATTGCGATAAACAAATATATTTATTTTTGGATGCTTTTCTGAATAATTTTTTTGAGTCATGTTCAACAAAACTAGGGGTGGAATCAGAAGTTTGATTTGAGAGGGCCGGCCAATTTAAGGGACAATTAGGTTGACTTGAGATAATTTAAGGCCTAAAACAATAGTTTTAAATGAATTTCTATATTTTTAATATTGTTGTAAATTTTTTATTTGAATTTGTTGCTTGCAACTGCATAAAAAATCTAATATTTAAAATTTATTTTTCTTTCTTTTTGAAATGCAAAATAACTAAAGATAGTAATAGAAAATTATCTACACAATATATATGCACACCAAATGTCACCTTTACTCATACTAGAAAATGAGAATAATTGGATGTGCTAAATTATGACGTAAAACAAGTAACTAAAAGGAATTTATGAAATGGTTCGATCAATAAAAAAGATGGGTAAATTATAGATACATTTCCTAAGATTTGATTAAAATATGAATTGCTTAGATTTGTGGTTTTTAAAATATCGGCGCCGTCAGTGGAAAGAAACACAAAGAACAAACTTTTTGATTGAGTTGTTGCTTTAGTTGAAATCTATGGTACGCAGTGAAGACTTGCCGCATTTTTCTATTGACGGGCAAACCGGGAAGAAGCGAGGCTGCGAGGTTTACCTTTTATTACGCCCATGGCGAATTAGATCTGACGGAACCTGAGAAAGACACACGAGAAAGACGGGACTTGAGTCCTCATCGCTCTCAGAGCCCTGACAGACAGAGGCAGATGATGGCTCCTTAGGTTCTGGAGGATCGCGTAAAAAGCAAGGCAATTGATAAGAAAGATGGTGGTAGACATGGAGCGTTGAGCGCGGATAAAAGGCAAAAGAGTGGCGAAGAAGAGCGCAAAGCGTACGCACTTTGCCACTCGAAGATCATGAGTAAGTCACCACCACAAGCTGAGAGTAGAAGCCTCAGGACAGGCGACATACAATCAAGGACTTCCAAGACTTATTTCTCCAGGTCTGAGAGAACGAGGATTGAAAGGTCTTGGACTGAGGGAAGCAGTTATCGGCCCTTGCATTCGCAACAAACGACATCTAGACATACGGAGTTGCCTAGGTCGGCAGACCTGCGAACAGTACTAAAGGAAAGGGCATGAATGAGGGAGGACACCCAGGCTCGCGACCCTCGTAGGGTCTCAACTCTACAACGGTTGGCTCTTAGGACACATGGGAGTGTCGAGGTCGAGATGCCAGTACGACGCCTTACTTATGAACCAGCAGACAAAGTGTTAGCAAGGTTGCTAAGCTTGGCGTTCGTTCCGGTGATTGAGAACGCACCATTACCCTTAGGCTTTTATCAGCCTAAATTCACAACTTATGAAGGGAGTCGGACCTCTATATGCACCTGAGCCACTTTCGTCAAGTTATGGTCGTATATCGACAAAATGAGGCACTAATGTATATCCTGTTTCCTTCTAGCTTGGATGACCTGGGTTTAGCATGGTTTGAGAGGTTACCAGACAGCAGTATAGCCTCATAGGCACAACTTGTGGAGGCATTTGTGACCAGATTCAGAACAAACACCAAGATGCCGGTGGAGATTGACCAACTACTCTCCATAGACATAGGCGAGAAGGAAACATTGAAGTCTTACAATAACTGTTATTGGGAGACTTTTAATCAAATTGGAGATTGCCCTACAAACCTTGCTGTCGCACAGTACAAACGGGGTTTACCCGTAGGCAATAAGTTGAGGGATTCAATGACGATGATGCCACCCCTCACAATGGAGGCTCTAATGGAAAGAGTACATTAGTACATCCGAGTAGAAGAAGATGGCGTTCGCGCCAAAGCAAAATCTGGCACAACAGTGATATCAGACAGAAAACCTGCGGCAAAAGTCAACACAATCGGCCAAGAAGAACGGCCGAACAAAAATGGTAGGGGCAGGTGAGAGGACTCCCAAGCAAGGAAGTTGAGAGTCCGAATTGCCATCATTATGGTGTTCAATAAACCTATCGACCGGATTCTTAGCGAGATACGTGACGATCCCGGATTCTGCTGACCCGACCAAGTTGGGAAAAGCGTGAGGGGCTATGGCGATAGGTGCCATTGCACTTTCCATGATGAAAAGGGACACCGAACTGAGAACTGTACGCCATTAAGACAACATCTGGAAGAGTTAATGACCGCAGGCTACCTGGACCAATATATTGAGGGGGAGCATAGACCGTTGAGGCAATAAAGCGGATGGAATGCCAAGCGATGATCCGCCTAAAAGCGTAATCAATGTGATACATGGAATCATCGAGCCTAAGCAGTATGTGAACTCAAAGGAATGATCAAAAGGTTGAGCATATGAGAGAGTCTTGAGTGCACAACCCACCATGAAAAAAAGCGGAGACTACAAATGTCATCACCTTTTCTGACAAGGACTTAACAAGGTTACAAACCCCTCACAACGACGTACTAGTAGTGACTCTGCGCGTCAAGAATTTTGACATCAAATGGATCTTGATTTACTAAGGCAGTTCATGCGAGATAATGTACTATGAGACCTTCAAGCAACTTAAGTTAGAGGACAAAGATTTGCTTTGCAACATCCCCTCTAGTCGGCTTCAACTCGATATCAGAATGGCCAGTGGGCAAGATAATTCTACTAATCAAAGCAGGAAGAATGACAAAACAAGTGAAATTTTGGGTATTGAAAGTCTCATCCACTTACAACATAATCTTGGGAAAAGCATGATTGCATGCCATGCAAGCGGTAACATCTATCTACCACCAGGTGTTACGGTTCCCTAACAAAGTCGGAATGATTGAAGAAGTCTTGGGAGACCAAATCATGTCCAAGCAGTGCTTTGTAACAGTAAACGGCAGCCGGGTTGCAAAAGGATTCGTACAAATAGTAGATGAGCCAGAAAACAACGAGCTGTTTGCAGACGTCGGGAAGGTAGCCGAACAGAAAGCAGTGGAAGACTTGGTAGAGGTAAGGATAGATGAGAAAAACCCAAAGAGGTTCTTTTTGCTCAGCTCGTCTCTGTCCAGCACCGAGAGAATAGACATCATGGAATTTTTGACCTCTAACATCGAAGTGTTTGCCTGGACGCCATATGACATGCTTGGCATTGACCCTAACTTCATCTTCCATCAACTCAATGTCCACTCAATCGCTAGACCAATTATCTGACGAACTCACCGATCGGCACTCCACCATGCGAGATAGTGGCGAAGAAGTAGGAAACTTCTTTGGAAGCGGGGCAATCAAAGAAGTACACTATCCCAGGTAGATTTCCAACACGGTGGTGGTACCAAAAAAGAATGGCAAATGGCGCGTTTGAGTGGACTACAAGTCAGTCAACAAGGCATGCATGGAAAATAGCTTTCCTCTACTACGAATAGACCAATGGTGGACCTAAGCGTAGGACATAACTGACTTAGCTTTCTTAATGCGTATCCGGTTACCATCAGATCGCTATATATGAACTAGATCAAGAGGTCACGTCGCTTACAACACCCAGATGATTATATTGTTACAAGGTCATGCCCTTTGGCCTAAAAAGAAGGAACATTCAGCGGATGATCACCAAAGTGTTTGAGCCATTGTTAGGCGAATAATGGAAGATTACATAGATGATATGGTAGTCAAAAGTAAAAATGAGGAGACCACCTCAAGGACCTAGATGAGATGTTTCAAATTTTGAAAACCCTGAGGCTATGTTGAGCATCCAAGTGCGCATTTGGTGTGAGGTCAGGAAAGTTCCTTGGCTTTCTAGTAACCAACCAAGGTATAGAAGCTGATTCATCTCTGATCAAAGCCATTCAAGATCTAGAGAGGCCCAACACAGTCAAGGAGGTCTGACGTCTCACTAGCTTAGCAGCTGCGCTAAATCGATTCATAAGTCGGTCATCAGATAGGTGTTGACCGTTTTTCTAGGCACTAAAGGCCAAGTTTGAGTGGAATGATGAGTGCGACCGCGCTTTGGAAAGCTTGAAAGAGTACATGACCTCCGATCCATTAGTACCAAGAGAGGAACTCTTTTTATACTTAGCAGTTTTCCAGCATGTAGTTAGCGCAGTGTTGGTACGAACTAAGTGAATACAACACCTGCTTATCTTTTATGTTAGCAAGGCATTGCTGGGTGCCGAAACAAGGTAGCTGCTATTGGAGAAGTTGGCCTTAGCCTTGATGATGGCTTTTAGAAAATTGTCGCACTACTTCCATGCCCACACTGTAATTACTTTAACAATTTTTCCATTAAAAGTCTTATTTGAGAGGGTAGATTTTTACGGGCCAATTTTGAATGGGTAGTGGAGTTAGGGCAATTCGACATTAAGTTTGACCAAGAACATAATAAAAGTGCAAGTTTTACCAGATCTCGTGACCGAATTTGCCCTAGGAAGTCATTAGGTTTGCCTGATCTACTTAATTGGGAAAAGAGGAGAAGGTGCTGTAAGGATAGTGCAGCCTCCACAGCAAGGCACTCAACTACATAACAAACCATTCAGCCTTACAGAAAGGGAAGAAGGAGCAACCCGCGATTACTGGCGAAAACCCAGCTGAAAGTCTAGTCCTAAGACAACCCGACAGAGGACCAGATCATAACAATGACCAACAACTTAGAAAGTGACTATGTGAGCAGCGGCACCTCTAATCTTAAGGCGTCATCAAATCCCTTCACTTGTTAGAAGTTGTTTGTAGAAGAGATGTGGAAGCTCTTCGTAGATGGAGCGTCCAACAGACATGGTGCAGGACTCGGCGTAGTTTTCATCTCACTGGAAGGCTTGGCCATTGAATAGGCAATTAACCTTGGCTTTCCAGCATCCAACAACGAGGCGGAGTATAAAGCATTATTAGCAGGTTTGAAGTCAGCTTTTCATATAGAGGCCTCCGAGGTAATGGTTCTGATGACTCCTAACTTAGTTAACCAAATTTGAGGCGACTACGAGGCAAAAGATGAAAAGAATGGCAAAATCTGAGAGTTGGTCGAAAGGAGATCATGAAATTTGAAGTGGTGAGGATAGAGCAAATCGGCTAAGAAAAATAGTAATGCAGATGAATTTGGCAGTTTTGCGTCAATGGCGAATCGTCTATTCCACACTCGTTGTTAATAGACTTCTGCCAAGACCAAGTATTAAAGAGCGAAATCGTGAGAAGCATCTTCTAGCGAGATCTAGGTCCTTCTTGATGGACCCCATCATAGTGTTTTAAAAGACGACATTTTACCTGAAGAAAAGAAGAAAGCCAACAAGATTTGCGCCAAATCATAGTGGTTTTGGCTTTTCCTATCCCGGGCATTGTACAAGAAATCCTTCACAGGACCATACTTGATGTGTGTCCATCCTAGCAAGGTCGAGACATTTTTGTTTGAAATCCACGAACACGTGTGTGAGAGTTATTAAGAAGGGCAATCCCTGGCCTGCCGAGCTATCTCACAAGGGTATTGGTGGCCTTACATACAAGCAAACACAGAGAAGTATGTCAAGAAGTGTGAGAAATGTCAGAAGTTCGCACATCAAATACATTAACTGGCCAAAGAGCTGCTCCGTTTGACCAGCCCTTGGCCCTTTGCAATGTGGGGCCTGGATATAGTGGGACCACTCCCAACTGCAGTAGACAACAGAAAATCTTTCTTACGGCAACGGACAAATTCACAAAGTGAGTGGTAGCGGAAGGACTCCCATCCATAAAAGAAAAAGATGTCAAGAAGTTTGTGCGGCAAAACATCATAATCCGGTTTGGTATCCCCAAAGCCTTGATATCGACAACGACACTCAATTTGATAGAAAAAATCTTTAGGGTTTTTGTGAAGAGTACAAGATAAATTTTACAACTTACGCGGCGTACCCTTAAATAGCGGCTAGCGGAAGCCTCCAACAAAGTAGTCTTAGATGGTCGGAAAAAGATTTGGAAAAAGCAAAAAGCAAATGGGTGAAGCTTCCTCATATCTTATAGGCCCTCTTGAACTACACCTTGGCGATCAAGGTGAAATACCTTTTCGTTGGCCTATGGCATGAAGGCGGTAATCCATCACGGAAGTTGGCCTCCCACCATCGAAGCAAAACTTTTGATCCAGACTTAAATGGCGAGGCCATAGCCTAGAACTCAACACGGCAAAAGAAAGAAGGAGAGGGCATTGGTACACATTGCCTCATATCAGCAGGAGTTGTCTAGGAAATACAATAAGCGATGCACCAAAGACAATTTAAGATTGGAGATTGAGTCTTGCACAAAATAATAAGAAACACTTTGGTGTGCGGAGATGGAAAATTAGGACCTAATTGGGAAGGACCATGCAATTGGTAGGAAAAGGGGCATATCACCTAGAAGATATTGATGGCAGAGTTATTCTAAGGCCATGCAAAACGGCCAATCTCAAAATATTTTATTTTTAGCTATTTTTTAAAACACTTGTATTTTTTTTTTTTCAATAAAATAAGTATACATTTTTTTTGGTGAAAATTCTTTCCTTTGTTTGTATAAATTGTTCGTATTAATTGACCCAAGGGGGCACCTAAAGAAAGTTGGCAGGTTTGACCAACACTCTTTCTTTCCCAAGTCGAGATAAGGATCTAGGCTCAGGAAGGTTGGCAGATTTGACCAACACTTTTTCTTCCTCAAGCCGAGATAAGGATCTAGGCTCAAGAAGGTTGACAAGTTTGACCAACACTTTTCTTTCCTCAAGGCGATATAAGGATCTAGGCTTAGGAAGGTTGGCGAGTTTGACCAACACTTTTTCTTTTTGAAGTTGAAATAAAGATCTATGCTTAGGAAGGTTCGCGAGTTTGACCAACACTTTTTCTTCCTCAAGCGAGATAAAGATCTAGGCTCATGAAGGTTTGCTTGTTTGACCAACACTTTTTCTTTCCTCAAGCCGAGATAAGAATCTAAGCTAAGGAAGGTTAGCGAGTTTGACCAACACTTTTTCTTCCTTAAGCCTATATAAGGATCTAGGCTCGGGAAGGTCGGTGGGTTTAACCAACATTTTTTCTTCCTCAAGCGAGATAAGGATCTAGGCTCGGAAGCTTAGCGAGTTTGACCAACACTTTTTCTTTTCTTTAGTGAGATAAAGATCTAAGCTTAGGAGGTTGGTAGGTTTTACCAACACTTTTTCTTTCCTTTAGCCGAGATAAGGATCTAGGCTCAGGAAGGTTGCCAAGTTTGATCAACACCTTTTTCTTTTAGCTAAGATAAAGATCAAGGCAAAAATCTTAGTTATAAAGGTTTTGCAGTTTCCCAAGTTATTCTTTAGCTGAGATAAGTATCTCGGCCAAAAAGGGTGGGCAGAATAAGGAAAGGCCGAGCTAACTAGGCCGGCTAGGCTTGCAGTAAAGATGATACACTATAAAGCGAAAAAGTGTAGTAACCGAACAAGAAGATGTGAAAAGAAAGTTTCTTTCATTCATTGGAAATTAAGTACAAGAGGGGGGCTTATAGCCCAATTACATTTCACTAAGAAAGAAAACTAAAAAAGAGGCTAGAAAGAGTCAATCGAAAAGGTCATCAAGATCAGTATCTAAGTGACCACGGGCCGACTTAGGGCGGTGGCTCGAACCCGGTTTCTTAGGTTAGATCGGTCCTGAGCACTTTATCAGCTGTGTTGGGTAAGGTTTGGCGAACAAATCCACGAGCGAAAAAGTGAAGATTGGCAACCAAGGTTGGTGTGGTAGGAGGAGCATTATGCAGGTCGGGGACCTCCTCTTCCTCCTATCCCTCTTGAAAGAACTTTTGCTGAATGGTGTTTGTGTATTCCGTCATATAGCTCGGTATAAAGTAAGGAGGGGCGTTCAGGAAAATCTCGGAGTCGTGTCCCTGACTGAGCTTTTCAATCATGACCTTCTAGCCGCACTTAAAGAATATGTCTTTGGCTGCTTCACATTGCAAGACGTAGGTTTCCTCCCATTCTTTAAAACCTCGCTCCTCAACATCTTCCATCTTCTTTCTCAACTCGGCGACCTCAGCGTTCTTTTTCTTTTCCAACTTGGCTAGCTCACGTAGATAGCGATCTTTTTTCTCGACTAGGGATTTTTGCTTATCGGCCTTCGCGCGTTGACTAGTTCGGCTAAATTGCATATTTTGATTCAACTTGGTCAACTTGACGACTTCATTCAATTAATTTGCCTTGGCGTTTGCATCATTCTGAGCCGCGCCTGTCTTCGAAGTTCAAGCACACGCTTGTGGGCCACGTGGTTTTTCTGCAAAGCCTGCGGATAAGAAATGAGTGGTCAGGATAAACCAAGCAATTAGATGGATAATATGGATACAAATAGATGGGAGGAAAACTTACAAGCACCATTGACTTAGTTGCCGAGGGAATGGCTTTGAGCTTGGTCAGATGATCGTAATGCTCCATATCTGTTGGCAAACAGACACTCTTGGAAAGGTTAAAAGCAAGCATGTGGTCTTTCTCAACAACCACTGAGTCTTTGGAGGACATAACACAGATTTTATAGGATACGGATGGTGCTCACACAGGTGGAGATGAAGGATCTGGTCAGCCAGAATGAACAGGTTTTGGGTTCGACAGCATGGTCTCCTGGAGCTCGGTCTCCTCATCCACCAAGTGTTGTTGTTCAGTCGATAAGGTGCGCGCACTCTTGTTTTGTTGAGATGAGGTTGCCCCTGGTTATTGGGAGGGCTACCACTGTCTCGCGCGGTTGACCTAAGGGCTATAGTTCACTTTGAGCTTCGTTAGAGGTCTGTTCGGTAATAAGAGCTTGCACAGCCCTCCTTTTCACCATTTATTGTTCTTCAGCAAGGGAAATTAGATTAATTTGAGAAAGAGTGGGGTCTGGCTCGGGTGAGGACTCTAGAAGGAATTCGGTTACTCTGGTCTTCTTCTTACCACTGTAGCAGTAGGTCAGTTGCACATCAAGTAGTTCGGTCCAATCTCGATACCGGTAGCGTAGCGCGGCTTGGAGTGCAACTTGATTCGTGTATGCGTAGATTGATTTAAGATGGTTTAAATCTATATAAGGGACAAAGGAAGCAAGGGTTAGTACGGTAGTTGTTTTGATGACAAAGAAGATAAAATCGGTATCTTACCAATTTCTCTTGTTTCAGTTGATGTTGTAGCTCGGTATCTGGGCTTCGTGGTCTTCAAAATTTCTAGACACCTAGAGAAAATCATCATCGTTCAGGTCTTTATCAGGTATACTCTTGACAATTTTCTCGGCCCTTTCTTATTCTAAGGTAATATACCTAGGTCATCATTCGAGAAGCGAATATTGGTGGAAAAGCTCGGCTAGTCGAGGTTGAGGCCAAGGCGGCAATTTAGTTTGGTGACGCCGTTTATTATTCTGTACGTGTTGGTGGATAATTGTGTGGGGCATAGTTTGGTTTGCCTAAAGAATTCACAAATTAGGGGTTGGATTGGGAACCTGAGTCCACCATCTACAATGGACAGCAGTGTGAACGGAACAAACCCTGATTTACCCCAAGGTGTGGTGTCCGACTAGGCTAGTTCAAATTGGACGTCTTCAGGGATGTGGTAATCCTTGAATTGGCTATAGTGTCGGGCAAACTCACAAGGCGGTATTTGCCCATTTTTGGGTGGCTTATGTTTACAAGTATGCTTTCGGCTCCTTAGCGGCTATGTAGTGAATAGTGTGCCTGAATAAACCTAGCCAGAGTCTGCACAATGAAGAACATAAAATGTGTTATGGCGGTTGGTGATCGGGCTAAGGCATCGGTGTAAATAATTTTGCTTAGTCTTGAAAGAAATAGCGTTGAGTAGCTCGGCTAAAACACGAGTCAAGGTTTTTACTTGGTCTTAGGAGAGGCGAGATTTTTATCTCGGTCCATAAAATAAGCTAGGCTATAGCTCGGTCATGATTAGGCAACGTTTCTTTAGTTGATGAGGCATCTCGTGAGCATAAACTGTTATAGCTCGGTTTGTGCTTTGAATTCTAGATCAAAATCAAAGTTTATGTGATTCGATTGCATATAAATTTGGAGTTCTTCCTAAAGGTGTGGGGTTTTTGGGAAGTTGATTGATTCTACACTCATTTTTAGCACATAAACAAAAACTATACATACTCTTGTGAAAACAATATAATGGGTTTATAAAGCTAAGAGAAACAAGCACACGAAAAAGCGTTTAAAGGGAACATGAGACTTACGAGTTTTTGGATGTAATGTTTATCGACAAATAGCGTTCTGCTTGGTAGTGTTGAGTTAGATTACGGCCAAAAGTACCAAAGTTTGAATAGAAGCGGTAGAATTGGAGTTTTGCTTTCGAGAAAATTTGTTTTGCTTTTTGGGTTAGAAGATGAATAATAATGATGGTTGTTTGAAGACAAAGGGATGAATATGCAATGGAGGTAAAGCGGCAAGACTATTCAAATTTTAGAGTTATGATTGATGGTGTCATAGTGATAGAGTCAATCATGAGGAAGCGATGTGTCCCAATAAGGGCGTGATGTTAGCGATATGGGAGGCGGGGCGTACTACGTCAAAGATGGAAACCAAGTGAGTTTTTTAGTTCGGCTAGCCTAAGTGTTTCATTTGGGTGGTTGTGGATATTTTAGCTGACTTGAAGATAATAATTCCAATCATGCTTCCCGAGATGGAATTAAGGGACAATTGAGAAGGTAATTTATGTATAAAGTTGGGCGAGCTAAGACCACCTGTAAGAATGGACCGAGCTAGGTACAGTCTTGGCCATTGGGCTACGTTGTGGGCCGAGGCACTACATGGAGCGGCTCAGTCCTTGGGCGGGCAGATATTTGGCCAAAGCTTGGACCAAGTTAATTATGTGTGATCCACGAGGGCGGGATATGACGAGCGGAAAATCGAGCGATTTATTTCGGTGGCGCCCTTTTTCGTGTCGACCTAGGGAGGGTGTCTTTAGTTCGATGAGCCGGGTTACCATCTTAGGTAGAAGAGTTGCAACCATCTCACTTGGTTGGCAATGAGTAAGGTGTTATCAAGATAGGCGTTATCCTTGGGAGTGTGATTTCTAGGAAGACTCTTATAAGGAGAGTGAGAGTCTGCTAGGATTAAGCCAAGTGGAATCTACAAAAGCTCATAGCCAGGACCAATGTGCAATGGTATGAGAATTCTAATTCACAAATACAGAGCTTTTTGTCTATTGTCTATTTTCTTGACTTAGGCATCGAGAGGTTTTCGCACACCCGCCGACTAGCTCACGTTTGTGTTTTTAGGTAGTAAGGTGGCGACGTTTGGAGGAGTGCAAACTTGATCAATATAATTATCACGAGAAAATTATTTAGTGCTTTCGTATTGATAATAATAGGAAAATTATCTCCACAATATATATATATATATACCAAATGTCACCGATTACTCATACTAGAAAATGAGAATAATTGAATGTGCTAAGTTATGACATAAAACAAATAACTAAAAAGAATTTATGAAACGATTAGATTAATAAAAAAAAAGATGGGTAAATTACAAATGTATCTCTTGAGATTTGATTAAAATATGAATAAATACGTAGTTTTAAAAATTACATTCCATCCCCTGAGGTTTCTAATTTCATAACAAATCACCCATTTCATCAATAAATCATCAAATCAATTAACAATTTTTTAATGATATTAAAAATATGTTTCAATTAATAATTTAGGTAATTTTAATATTGTATAGGATATCAATTATGAATTTCATTTTTTTAGTTAATTCTGTTAAATAAATTTTTTTAATAAGGGGGTACTTGTAATTTTTCAAATCACAGGAGGCAATCTGTATTTTAAGCAAATCTCAGGAGTGTATTTATAATTTATCCTAAAAAGATTGAACTAAAAATTAGGGACAAAATTTTTAAATTTCCTTATTCTTTTTTATAAATACCTATTTAAGTGTTAAGAAAAACATAACTTTAATTCACTTTGCTTGTTTTTGGTTTTTCAAAAATACTTTTCAGAAAATTCTATTTTCTTATTTTTCTTATTTTTTTGTTTTTACTAAATTTTTTAATATTTCAAGTAATTTTTTTTTTAAATTTTTAGACACACCTACCATAAATACACATTTTTTCAAAAAAATCTTTTAAAAATTCACTAAATATCAAAAATATAAAAAAAAAATACGAGAATTCAGTATATTTTTCATATTTTTATGTATTTATTAATTTTTAAAAATATTTTTTCACAAATTTTTTACTTTTTAAATATATCTAAGTAAGTTGTATCTAAAAAAGTAAAAAATATTTAAAATTTTAAAAATATTTACTAAAGAAAAACACGAAAAATAAAAAATTTAATTTTCAAAAAATTTAATCTAAAAATTCAAACCAAAAGCACACAATAATCTTTTTTTTTTTATTTAAAAAAAAAACTATATGAATTCAAGCAGTGGGTCCCAGATCTAAACTCGAAAACCATTTTTTTATATATTAGTAATTTTGTCACTTCTTAATGCCAAATCATGCCAATTAAGAACTGGGCCGTCAAACCTTTAAACACCAACCCAATTTCAACTCTATTAAAGACACAATCATTTATGTCTAACTTATGTCTCGTATATATTAACTATTTTCGTGTTAAAAAAGGAGAAGAAGAAGTTTACTGATATTAAAATTACTATAAAGATTATGAAAAATACTTGAGATCATTAATTCTATACCATTAATAGATCACTAATGGCGTGACGGACGTGAACCTCACCTTGATGAGATAGTTTGGCCATTTTTTTTTTTTTTTTGCACTGTCAGCTCATTAAAACTGACATTAGTGCTCTAAAATTAGAACACTGAATCAGTGATGAAAGATTATTGACTTGTATCAATATGTATGAATAGTGATATACAATTAGAAAAAATATACAAAATAATACAAACGTTTTAAAATTTGATAATAATTTATTGTTATTTTATTATTGTATTTTGGATGAATGTAAAGTTAATAAAGAATTACTTTTAGGTAAATTTAAGATTTAAATGATTTTACTTTAATTATGATGTTGGGTAGTGAATGATTTTGATGATTTATGATTTTATGAGTTTAAAGTTAATAATTTAGAATTTTGAAAGATGTGCTTGTGTTAGTTTATGATTTTATTAAAAATTTAAGATTTTGAATGATTTGCTTGTGTCAGAAATTGATTTTGTTGTGCTTTTAATTTTATAAGTTTTAATTCATTAATTATTAATGTTGAGCATTTTAGAAAATGAGAGGAAAAGGGTTCAAAATAAATATTTACAAAACAGGAAAAAAATGCTCACAAATAATTTTTTTAAGAAAAAAAGTTGAATTTGTAAATCGTTTGCAATTGCCTACACATCTGCGAACTCTATCTGCACAAACCGCAACTTGCACAAATTACAACCTACACTACAGATGGTTGTGAGTTCAATTTTTTTTAAACCGCACATATGTGAGCAGTTTAAATCACAAATCGAACCGTCCAAAACCGAAGAACTAGCACCCTAGAAAATATTATTACCACATCAATTATGTATGAATTTCATCACACTCATTGATGTGGTATTTTAACCATTAAAAGATGTAATCAGTGGCGGAAGTATAGAGACTAGGGGTGGTCATGCCCCCACCCCGCTCCCCTTCCCCAAAGATTTTGAAAAATCAAAATAGTACCCTTATATTTTATGTATATATTTATAAAAGCGATAATGGTAGAGGTTCTAATTTTTGTAATTTAAATGATTGAATTTGTCAAAGCAGCGTCGTTTTAACAATTTTGATCCATTTGAACCACAAAAATTAAACATTTTTCTTTATAAAAATATAATGAAATGATTTCACAATTTTATGAAAATCACTTATTAAATTTTTACTTTGTCAGAATTTTATAATGTTTAATGAAATGATTTTCAATTATTTTATAATCTAGTTAATAGTATCAATTTTATCAAGTCGATTTTATTCATACAAGATTTACATGTCACTTCTTTTTATTTAGAGTAAATTACACTAATCTCCCATAAAATTTTAAAAAATATAATAGACTCTATAAATTTGACTTAACTATATTAGGCTTTCCTAAGGTTTAATTCACATAATATTTGGCCTATTTTTCATCAGAATCAACAATCCATTAATCATATGAATGGAAAAATAATATCATCATCTTTTTTCTTTACCTTTGGAATAGAAATTATATCTTGTTTATCTTTATATTTTCACACCATCAATATTACCTTTGATCCTTTAGCCTAATTAAAAGAGCGCAATTGATGTAATAATGTATTATCTCCAATTCTCACGAAGTTACTATTTATTAGATTCGTCAACTAACAAAATACTTAATCTAATCAATTATATATTGAGTTCTAATTTATAGTTCAAAATTTTGGAAAAGAATGAAAAAAATGATTTAATAGATTTATCTAATTTTCTTTTTATGAAATATTATTTTTACAACACTTATGTAACAAATTGGCTTCGATTAATCATGTGTAATTTTTTTATTTTTTATTATTTATTTATTTATTTTTAATGCACACATCTCAGCCCCTAACTAGAATTTTTATTCCGCCCCGGGATGTAATAGAGGTTGATAATTCATGTATAGGAGTTAACTATTATAAATAGGCTGGGAATAGAGAGAAAGGTAGAGTAGAACAACAAAAGAATTATTTTACAACTATAAGCATTAGTATGAATGATTTGAAATAATTACTTTTACATTATTATTATTATTTTAAATTCATCATAACCTAAGGTTGATAAAGTTAAATTCAATTTTGAAATCCATATTTAAAATATCATATTTAAATTTGAGTTGATATCTTTCAATGGTTAATGTCAAAATCCTTTCATCCATAAGAGAAATGCATGCTATATCTCACTAATTTTTATTTTTTGGGTCACTATTTTATATAATTTCCAACATGGATATTCATAATTAATTTTTTATTTGAAAATAATTATTAAAAATAAATAATATCTTACCATATAATTTGGTGATATAACAATCATCCATCCATCAATCAAAATATGTGTCACACAACCTTTATTTTATTTGTGAAATTGTGATTACTATTACATGCATCTATTTTTTAAAGCAAATTGATAGCTTGAATATGAGTTTGTCTAATATCACTCGAATTTTGGTTTGTTGGTCGTCGGCGAAGGTGTGAGTTCGGTCAATAAGGGTAACAACCGTGGTAGGTAAGTGTTACATCGGTTGTTCGAAAGGTCGATTAGCAAACATAAATTGAGGTTTCTGGACATACTCAAATTTGAGTTATCAATTATTTTCTTTTAAAATGTGTCAAATTTTGTATAAAAGATAATTGGTAGCTTGAATTTACATTTGTTCAAAATTTGAATTTGTGCATCTTGATCGATTGCGACGGCCCGATGTAACACTTGTCTCTGATGATTGTCACCCTTGTCGATTGCGACTGTCACTTTCTTACTGAATGATCGGACGATCGACAAGCCAAAATTTTGGTAATTCCAGACAAATTTTTATGCAAATTACCAATCAGTATTATTTCGTATAACTATATAAATATAAATATATATTAACCATGCAATGATTCAATCCGGGTGGCGTTGGGTTGAGAATCTCATGTTAAGATGCCAAGCCCAGAGCAGTTGTCAAACCAACACTTACTCAAATGCGCATGAATTTATCTTTCAAATGAATTTTTTATCTACTAGAAGGACATGTATTCCGTCATATAAGAAAAATAAAAAATAAAAAATTAAAATGCCAGTTCCACCTAATAGGGTAGGGATGCATCGTGCATGACACTTTTAGGGGGTAGCCAGCTCGGAGTTTGAAAACCTTCATCAACCAAGTATTAAAATAAAATAATAAAAAAATTAATTAAATTAAATATAAAATCGAATCTCATTACATCTGCCAGGCTGTTGCTACTTATGTTTCCCACAAATCTCATTTATTACTATTATGTCATAATAATCACATACACAATTAAAGTTTTCAACAATTCATTCATACACATGATTCAAGACCGCCCTCCCTAGTTTGCTCCACTGATTGATTTCCTTCTGTACCATCAACAAAAATAAATTATATATATATATATATATATTATGGAGTGACTTTCCTAAATTTATATCTCAACATAAAAAAATTTAGAAGGCTCGTAAATTTATTATTAATCTCGTTTCGATAGTTTAAATCGTTTAATTTATAGAATTCTCAATGTATTTCATTTATGAAAAAAATTAATTTAATCTGATAATAATAATATTTTCATTTTATTACATTTGTTTTTTAAAAAAATAAAAACAAATATATTTTTGCAAAAAGAGCATCCACTTTTTAAAAATAAACAAAATAAAATAAAAAATTATAATTATTGAATCAACATAATTTTTTTTCCATAGATAATATGTATTGAGGATCATACAAAATAAACTATTCGAATCATTAAAATGTGACTTGTGATAAGTCTCACCAATCCCTCAAATTCTACCCGTTAAGAGGTGAACATGAAAATAAAATAATAATAAAAAAACTCAATTTATATATGATATGTGGCTATGTTTGGCATAATTATATATATATATATATATATTATGGGGTGACTTTTCTAAATTTATAGCTCAACATAAAAAAATTTAAGAGGCTTGTAAATTTACCATCAGTACCGTATCGAGAATTAAAATCGTTTAATCTATAGAACTCTCAATATATTTCATTTATGAAAAAAATTATTTTAATTTGATAATAGTATTTTCATTTTATCGCATTTGTTTTTAATAAAATGAATAACAAATATATTTTTGAAAAAGAGCATCCACTTTTAGAAACAAACAAAATAAAATAAAAGTTATAATTGTTGAATCAATATAATTTTTTCCCATAGATAATATGTATTAAGGATCATCTGAAATAAACTATTCGAATCATTAAAATGTGACTCCTGATAAGTGTCACCAATCCCTCAAATTCTTTTTGGTAAAAAAAAAAAAAAAATACTCAATTCATATATGATATGTGGCTATGTTTGGCATAATTTTTTAGGTTAAAATAATCATAAAAATATAAAATAAACTAAAAAATTAATAAAATAAAACGATACATTTATATCATAATTATTTTATTTTTTCATAAAAATTAAAAGACTCATCTTAAACAAAATTTTTTAATCATAAATTAAAATAATTAAAAAAATAAAAAAAACTAAAAAATCAACGCACGTTTCAAAACATTATACAGCTGCGCAATCTGATAGGTTGACACGGGGATGAAACGGACAGGTTGTGGAAGCCAGCATTTCAACAAAAACAGCCAAAGCACATGTGTAAATATTGCGGCATTAATGGCGCTAATAAAGAATCTGATGTCAGGCACAAAAGGCCAAAGAATTTAGTTTTAATAACAGCTCAGATTCGTAGTTTGAAATTCTTAAGATCAAATTAAGCTCGATATTAAAATGATGTCGTTTTTGTGTTTTTTTTTTTTTTTTAAATTTTTCTGTGTATTTTGTGAAGATGAACAAGAAGAAGAAAGAAAGAAAAAGAAGAAGAAGAAGGAGAAGCTGAGTCTGGCTGCTGGGTTCATAGAGAAATCAACCAAATCCAAATCAAACAAAAATCTAAATATTTCATCTTCATCTGTATTTATGTTGATCTGGAAAAACAAAAATCCAAATATTTCTTCATTCTCTCTCACAGTTTGTACTTGGTTGATCCTCAATCCAAATATTTAATTTTTTTTCCTTCATCTTCAATCGGATCAACATCAATAACAATCCAAATCACTAGAAAGGAGAGAGATCAACCAAATCAAATCCAAATCAAACAAAAATCAAACCCCAATCACCCAACACCAAAAAAAAAAAAAAAAATCAAAAACTCCTCCGATCGGACCAAAATTTATCGGATCATCATTTTTTGATTGTTTTTTAAACATCATCTTTAGATTCATCATCATCTTTTTTTTTCTTTTTTTCCGCATTTTTCTGAACTGAAGAAGAAGAAGAAAGCTGAAGAAGAAGGAGCTGAGTCATCTCCCTCTACACTCCTCCAACTCCACACCACCATAAACACAAACAAAAAGACTCATGATCTATTTTCTGACTAACCTTACAATCCGATCTTATAAATGTCACACCGTAATACTACTACTCATCCTTCAAACCCAAAACCAAATCAAATCCAAATGCAGAAAGCTAACAACAAATCAAACAAATTAAACCCAAAACCAAATCAAACCCAAATGAGAAAGCTAAACCAAAAATCGGGAAAAAAAATCAAACACAAATTAGTCAAACCCAAAATAAAAAAAATCAAAACCAATTAGCCACAAACCAAATCGAAAAAATAAAACAAAATCAATCAAACCCAAAAGCAGGAGGGGAAGAGGAGGAGAGAGAGAGAGAGAGAGAGAGCGAAATCAAACCCAAATAAAAATATGGGAAAACTAGATCTACTTAATTTGATTTTCATTCTTTAAGGATCAAATCTTTAGGATCGGATCTGCAGAGGAAAGCTAGATCTACTACTCTTCTCTTCTCTTCTCCTCTCTCTCTCTCCCTTCCTCCTTTTCTCTTCCCTCTCTGTCTCTATGTTCGAAAGAATGAAAAGCAAAGAATGAAAAAGGAAAGAAAGAAAGAAGAAAAAGAAAAAAAAATAATACTTGCCCAAAACGGCGTCGTTTTGGGCGATTAACTCATTCGAGCACAAACAATTAGAGCTCTGAGTCATTTTTGTTTTAATATATATATTATTTTATATATTTTAAAATATTTTATTTTATATTTACTTTTACATAATTTTCAACACTAATAATAGATCTTAGAGTATTCACAATAAATATGTTAAAATATGTATTAAAATATATGTTATATAACAAAAAATGATAAAAGTGGAATCCAAAAATGTGTGTTAAGAGTTTGTTAATTTAGTGAGTAAATGGTGATACAATGAATATATTAAGGTGTGTGTTAAATATATATATATATATATATAATAAATAAAATATAAAATAATTGAAAAGTGCAGTGAGCCCCCACCCCATTGCACTGTCAGTTCCTCTCTCTCTTTCTGTCAGTGCATCTTTACTTGGTAATAAGCCGGTTGGCCAAAAAACTCTGCAATTTTTTTTCTTTTCTTGAAGCTCGAGCGTCGGGAGGGATGACCGGCCGGACGACCCCACAACACTTCATTCTCTCTTTCTCGCTGGCTGCAGTTAACACACTATTTAACATCTAATATTAACTTTGACCACTAACGTTATCCTTAGCAGCTCCATTGTGAAACTTAAAGTGAAAATGGCTAGTTGAAATTTAGCAGCTGACACTAATAAGTAGACTAACATATCCACTGCCAATGCTCTTAGAACTGTTTTTAGCATTTTTCATTAAAAAAAACACAATCACTTTCTCACTGGTCATCTGAGAGAACATTACATTTAACTTCATTAAGTTCACCTCAATACAATTAAATTTATAATGACATTTAAAAGTCACAATTGTTATAAAATTAAAGGAAATAAAGAAGAAAGAGTCACAATAGAATAAAAAGAAATAAGGAACTAAATGAGAAGTCTAGATAATACATGGCCAAAGAAAAATTCTTACTTACCTGTCTTTTGCTTCTTTGATGGATGGCGTACAAGATACGTGTTGATGTGCTTATATAGTCAAACAGCTTGTACATGATTGGTTGGTTAATGTTAAGTAATGTGGCGGCTTCTATAACTTTCTACATTACATACCTTAACTCTAAAGGTATGATTATCTGTACATTTACAATGCTCCCCCTTGGATAACCATATATTAAAAATATGTCTCGTTAAAACTTTAGCAATGAAAACTTAGTGGGAAAAAACCTTTAGTGAAGGAACAAGAGTACAATATTCTTATATGTGATTGTTTAGATTGCCTCATTAAAACTTTACTAAGGAAAACCAGTGAAAAAACCTTAGGCGAAGGAAAAAAAATTACAATCTGTAAATCTTGTTAAATAGATGACTCCCCATCAAAGGCTGCATAATAGATCTTTATATTGATGCATCCCAATATTATGCACCAACTTCTTAAATGTTGCGATCGGTAGTGCTTTAGTAAATAGATCACCAGATTATTACTTGGCGTGCTTGTTGAACATCAATATCATCATCCTTATGGAGCTCATGTGTATAAAAGAATTTTGGTGAAATGTGTTTAGTTTTGTCACCTTTGATATAGCCTCATTTGATCTGTGTGATATACATGACATTATCTTTATATAATATGGCTAGACTATCTTTTATTAAAAGCAATCCACATCTTTCTTGATCAAAAGCAATCCACATCTTTCTTGAATATGATGGATCATAGATCTAAACCAAATACATTCTCAACTAGTTTCATGAATTACAAGTATCTCTAAGTGATTTGAGGAAGTAGCGATCAATGTTTGTTTTACTAATCGCCAAGATATACTTGACATTTCCATAGATAAAAATATATCTGTTTGTGATATGGCTTTATGTGGATCCAGAAATATTGATATCTGCATATCCAAATAGTCATGGCTTTGATTCATGTCACACCTCAAAATATAATACAAGTAATCCATTCTATGGATCCATGGACTTAATAAAAATGATATACTTCATTTATTAGGGTTTGATTACAAAAAGGTATTATAAGCATTATACATTCATTCTAAATCTCTGACATGTAATACAAGTCAATGATGACAAAACAAATGCCCTACAGGCTTACATCTTTCCAAGATATCACTTGGTTACAACAAAAGAAAGAGTCTTAAGCTCTATACATGTAAAGCCCTCAGCTTGAATAAACATTTAAACATAAATATATAACAAAAATAGAGCCTTCAGCCCCTAGTCCTCTCATGCTATATCCTTGGAGGTGGCATGTCACCAGTACTTGAAAATGGTTTCCCAAGTAGGGTAAGCCAAAGCCCAGCAGAGATAAACTAACACAATATATGAAATTTAACTAAGATATAAGTGTAAGACAAATGTTCAATATTCATTAGGGCTAGGCATAGGGTCATCCAACTCGCCTAAACCGCCCTACCCAATCCAAACCACGCATGTATGGACGGTTTCACAAACACATTAGGGTAGGGTGCGGTTTGGATTGTACCTACCCAACCCGCTCGCATTTTTTTTTCCTCCTCAAATCTGACCGTTCAAGAAAGAAAACCCTAATCTTAATATCTCTACTCTCAAACTTCAAAACAAAACACGAATTCACTTCACTCTCCTATTCTCACTCTTACTATTGCGTTTTCATTTGCATCACCGATCGACCCTCTCTGCCGCAAGATCAACTGATCTACCTTATTACCTTGACGACCTCAGTACTCTCTCGATCTCGATCTCTCTCTTCCCGATTTTTGATTTTTTTCCAATATATCGATCTCTCTCTCTCTTTCTCTCGATCTGTCTCCTTACTCTATCATTTCATTAGTCTCTCACTCTCTGTTTTATATATACATCGATCGGCTCTCTCTCATTGCAAGATCGACTGATCGACCAACTCTCTCATGGCACCAATCGACCTTACAAATAAGCTTTCTCTCTCTCTCTCTCTCACTCTCTCTCTCATTCTCCCAAATCTTAGATTTATTTTTGCAACATATCAATCAGACCTCTCTCTCTGATCTGTTTCCCTCACTCTCTCATCTCATCAGATCTGTTAATTTTTTTTTGTAGCAACAGATCTGTCTCTGAGAAGTGGAAATTGAATGTATGTGTTTGTTTGGAATTAAATTTGATTTTTTTTTGGTAGCAACAGATCTGTGAAAAAGTAGAGACTGAATCTGTGTTTATGTACAAACAGATTTGTCTATGTTTTTTTTTTTTTTTTGGGAATTGAATCTGTGAGAAGTGGAAATTGAATTTGTGCTTTTGGAATTGAATCTGTATAGAATAGAATTGAATCTGTGATTATGTTGAATCTGTATAGAAATTGGCATTGGAAACTGTTGAATTTGTATAGAATTTGGAATCTGTATTGAATTGAATCTGTATAGAAATTGGAATTGAATTTGTTAAATCTGTATAGAAATTAGAATTGGAATCTGTTATTTATATGGAACTTGGAATCAGATTGAATTATTTGTATAGAAATTGGAATTGAATCTGTTGAATCTGTATAGAAATTGGAATCTGTATTGAATTGAATCTGTATAGAAATTGGAATCTGTATTGAATTGAATCTGTATAGAAATTGGAATTGAATCTGTTGAATGTTTATAGAAATTGGAATCTGATGAATTGAATCTAATAAATTTTGAAAAAAATCTAATCTACAACCGCCATAACCGCTAGTATATCCATGAACCCTATCCGCACAAACCGAAACCACATTGCGGCGGTTGAGTTGACTTTTCAAACCGCATAGATGTTGGTGGGTCCAAACCAACCGCAAAACCGTCCCAAACCGAACTGTGAGACACCTAATATTCATGACCAACTCACATTCTTTCCATGACTATTTCATATTGATGTTCACATTCTAATCCATTTCCAATTATTCATTTCAAGTTAATTCATTTTATTTCAAGTCATACAACAAATATATGCATGAATTTCTAAATAATCCAGCTGAGACTACAACTCAATAATTAAGTAATCAACACAACTATCTTACAAGTACTTCGACCTTACTATTTTACGAAAATTTCGTCCGCGGGATCGACACCTATGTATACACAAGATTTCGGGACTTTTACCTTGGACACTCCGGCGAACTTAATTCTTAATGGAGTCCATCCCCTATCTCCTCCCAAACCATGGAGTACATCCCCTTTCTTCTCCCAAAACATTATACATATACAATATATGTAAATTTATCGTCATATACAATGACTATCCATAGCACATATTCAACACCTTAATCACACCGTCATATTCAATGACAAACTTAAATGATTAGTTTCAATTCACCTAATCCTCATGCAATTTTTACAACAATCATAGCTATCCTCCACCGATAGCCCAAAATAGATATTTCTAAACAGATATGCAATCTTTATAACAGATAATTTACCAAATTTTTATAGGTGAATGATTTAACAAAATCTAACTACACCATTCATTCATACATCCTTTCAATTTCATATTTCCCATATCAATTTAATTATTTATACAAAATAATTATTTAACACAAACTAGGGAAAACTTCCCCCTTTTCTAAATATTAACCCCAAGGTCAAATCTCACCATTTTAACACTATAGAACTTCATATACAAAGCCCCATAGCCATTTTGTAAACTAATATGGAAAACCCCTATTTCAATTTTGAATTCAAACCCTAACTTAACCCAAATCCTCCAAAATCCCACCATTTATACATAACAACAAATACCTAGGTTAAAAACCATATTAAGGTGTAGAATATCCCTACCTCAAGTGTAGAAGCTCAATGGAGATGAACCAAGCAAGATTAGTACCTCAAAAATGACAAAACCAACTTCCAACCGGATGAAAATGGAGGTCTTGAGAAGCTCCACCTTTTTATCAAAAGGAGTAGGGTAAGGAGATCAGAGGATTTAGGCCAAAAATGTAGAAAAAGACTATTTTAGAGAGAGAACCTTAACTTTTAGGGTTTGGAGAGTTTTAGAGAGAGAGAGATATGAAAAAGTGATTGTAGACATCCCATTTTTGACCGCCCTTAAGACTTGGGCGCCACAGGTTGATTGCTTTTCGGTGATGAAGGCTATGTTGTGCAGCTCGATTTCTTCGACAAGAAGATCTCCAAATCCCAACCTTACACCCTATTTTTGGACCAAAACTATTTTGACCAAAATGATTTTAGACCTTAAAACTCTCTCTTTCAAAATATTTTTGCCAAATATTTCTACGATGTTCTGAGGTTCGCATTTCGATAAATGTTGCGTTTTTCAGTAAACCGAGCAAGAACAAAATGGAAATAAATGAAAGAGAGGTGAACTCTTTGAAAAGTCTTTCAAAACACCTTATTTAGAGGTTTGAAGTTGAAGAAAATTGGAGGAGAGGGAAGAAACCTAGTTGGGAAAGAAGTTGGGCATAAACTGTTAAGAGAAAACCGGGCAGCCTCACTAAATCAGGTCTATCCTTTTGTATACTTGGACTTCAACTATGAGGCCACCACCATTGGAGAGTGGACTTCTGGGGCTTCATTTTACACTTAATAATCTCCTAAACCTGAGTCCGGATGAGGGAGATATTGCTGGTTGAAGTTAGGCATCCATCTGTTTTAGCCAAAATTGAGCAGTCTTCACTAAAATAGGAATATATTTTTGTACAATTGGAATTTTGATGTGAGGCTACCACCATTGGAAAGAAGACTTCCAGGGCTTCAATTTAGACTTAAGAATGACCTGCAAAGGAGTCCGGAAAAAGGAGATATGCCCATTTGAAGTTGGGCCCAAAAAGCAGATTTTCTGTCCAGCCACTGAATGAGGCTTGCCGGCCATGTGCCGGCAATGAATGGCCTTTTCTGGTCATGTGCTGGCCATTGATGGTTTTTTTCCTGCCACAAATGAACCTTGCCGGCCACCAATGATGCCTTGCAGACCATTGGTGTCAAAATCGCTTTTGTGCGATATTTACCTCAACCTGCTTCACACGGCTCAAATTTATTCTGAATTGATATTTTCGACCTGAGCTCATATATTTCTATATATAGAGGCCCTTCTTTATTGTTTTCAAGGTTAGAAATATTTGGGAGCCTCTCTCTCTACAATTCTCTCTCTCTTAAGCTTTTGAGCTTAGAAGCTTGCATACTTTAAACTTTTACCTACCAATCCTTAACCAAAGTGGTTCATGTTTGGGCTAAGATTCCTTAAAGCGCTCTTGGAACCCCTTAAGTGAGTTTTGGCTTGAATTGTGGCCTAGAATCACTTTTTCCTTCAAGAGGTATAACCTTTACCCTTCAAGCTTGATTTTCATATTTGTTTTCCCATCTTTTTGTACTATTTTGGGGCTGGTTTTGAACCTAAAAACCTCTGTTTTTATAACCTAAAAGTGGTGGTTGGAGCCCATTTTAAGTTAGGGGTGGTTCACCCTTCTTACTTTTGTTTGTATAGCATTTATGCCTTTATTTATCACTTTCAATCCAACTTTTTTGGGCCTTTTAACCACTAAATTTCAGAGGTTTTTCAGTGGCAATAAACTCTTTTTGAAGTCTAAAATTAGAGGGGTTAGCCTTCCCTCCTTGTGTCTTGCTTGCATGCCTAGTTTGCTTCATGTATTAGCTTATTGTTTTAGCTACTATTGTCTTCATTCCAACATGTTTTCTAACTGATTTTGGGCTATAAAAACTCTATGTTTTTGGGCTGAAGCTTGGGTCCTAAGGCCATTAAAGATTGAGGGGTTAATATCCCTTCTTTGTACCTTGTTTTGGAGGCCTTTGTCCTTATGTTGTCCACTATTTTACTATCTTTTTCGAAGCTTTTAAACACTGAATTTCAGAGTAATTTCATTGGTAAAAATCATGTTTTGAAGTCCAAAAATGAAGGGTAGCCTCCCTCCTTGTGTTTTTGTTTACTAGCCTAGCATGCTCTATGTTTTAGCCTATTAATCTAGCTTGTTTTAGCTCAAGTCCAAAATGTTTTTGCCTTTGTTTTGGCTCGCTCTAGCTCTATTTTGGGCATTTAAGTAATTTGAGCCTTGCATGGCATGGTTGTAGTGTTAATTCCTTTATTAGCTTAGTGTTTTAATGTAACAACCTGACCCTTAATTAACGTTAATTCGCTTAAGTGTGCCTAACAAGTAATTAAGAAGAAATCATGAGTTAATTAACATCTGCATTGCATTATTGATGTGTCTCTATCTATTCAACAGAGAAAGATCTGTTCATGTTTTAGTTTCGATTTAATTGAAAGCCTCATCGGCATCCGATACGTAAATTGATTTGATTTATGTGTTGATTAGAATTTTTAGGATTTTATGGTAGGTTGATTGAAATTAGGTTTGGAACAATTAAATTGGGTCAATTTAATACCCATTTGATTAGTCTTATTAAATCAACTCTAATGAAGCCTATATAAGGCTCCATGTAGACCCCACTCAACTCTTTTCTTGATGATTAATGACATTTGAGCTCCTACACACACAAGCGTGAGTGAGAGAGAGAGAGAGAGAGAGAGAGAGAGAGAAGAAATTGAGATCAAGCTTGAAGTGGAGGAAATTGCTAGGAAACTTGGAAGATCACTCAAGAACATGTATAGCATAAGGAATTGAGAACCTTAGGTAAGAATGTTAATCTCTAGCTTTGTAATTTAGTTGATTAGTGCATGAAATCAATTGTGTTAGGAGGATTAACATGAGAATTGTGCTAAAGGAATGGAATTAAGAATGAATTTATGCATGCATGTGCATTCCAATGCATGAGAACATGTTGCTAGGAAATTCCTTCATCCTTGTTTGAAATTCACCTCAATTTAGGGAAATCATCAAGTTTCAAATTGTTTTATGGCATTTGATTATGTTTTGAGAAGCTCAAGATTAAGAAAGTCCATGCATGTTATGTTCTTGAATCGTTCAAAAAATTTAAGTTGAAATTATGTACAATTGACATGCTTTTAGGCCATGATTTCTTGAAATGATCTTTAATTCAAGTTTTTTTAAGGGTTTCATGTATTTTCTCAAGTTTTGGGCAAGAAAAATGAAGTTTGATGCTTTAAAAGTTGAATTTAAGCTTGAAGATCAAATTTGGAAATTCTAGAAATTTGATCCACGCTCGAGCTGGGGACTTCACGCTCTAGCGGACACTCTAAATACGTGCACTTCCACTCAAGCGCGTGAGTCACGCCACATAAAATGCATATACCTAAGTTCATATGTTTTATAGTCTGCTCAAGCGAGGGAATTCACACTCGAGCGTAGGTCTGAGTCTCACGCTCGAGCGGGGATCGAGCGTCCGTCGAGCGTGAAAAACATGTAACCAGTACTTTTTCCAAAGCTTACAGTCCGCTCGAGCGGGGGAAGTCATGCTCGAGCGAACCTTCATATCTTTCATATCCGCTCAAGCGGGGAAAGCCACGTTCGGGCGTGGACCCTATTTTCACCAAAATTTGAGAAATGTTTCAAAGTGTATTTTGCATCCTCATTCCATCCTAGGCATCTTAGGCCATGATTAAGAACTCGTATAAGGATAATGATGTAGGTCCACGCCAGAACACGAAGGGACCAAGTTACCTTTTACGGTTGTTTAATTCGGGATATGTTCGTTTTGTAACCATGTAGGTTACGCGCCACAAGGAAGCTGAATTGCCTACTTGCGACACCTATTGTCTGTGAGTAATAACTTAGTAAAGCTATGTTCAAATCTATGTATTTTCTATATAATTAAATAAGATCCATGAAGAAAATGCTATGTTTATTACTATGAATGATTGTTCTGACATAAAAAGCGATTTATGATGCTATGTTATGATCCAAGCATGTCAGTAAGTGATGTATGCCACGATTCAACTACGCTATAAGTGACATGATGTTATGATTCATATGCTATAACTCCCGGATGGAGGTGCCTATGGAACTAACAAGCTATTTGTACTCAAGGAGGTTCCTAAGTGGGCCGACAAGTATGCAAATTCAATCGTGAGGTCCCTATATGGGGCTGACAAGTTATCCTTACATTCACTGGAGGTTCTTCTATAGAACCCGATTAGTAAAAATTTAAGCCACTAATTGTGAGGACCAATGAGTAATCGCATTTAACGATGTGAAAG